>PVJI01021350.1:0-27256 GCA_004026765.1 Micronycteris hirsuta
AAGCAAGAAGGGGCTGGAGAGAAATATTTCAAATCATGAAAAGCAAGGACCTACAATCAAGAATAATCTATCCAGCAAAACTGTCATTTAGAATGGAAGGGCAGATAAAGTGCTTCTCAGATAAGGTCAAGTTCAAGGAGTACATCATCACGCAGCCTTTACTATATGAAATGTTAAGGGGTTTTATATAAGGACTCATGAGAGAAGGCACCGAGGCCAGATCAGCTACCAGGGAACTCAGATCAGCCACAGCCAAGATGCTTGTGAGGTAAGCAAGCAAAATACAACCAGAGAAACAAATAATAACCAGAGACATTGAAATTTAGAACAATCTGGCAGTAGCCAGAGGGGAGGGGTAAGGGGATAATGGGGACAAGGGTATTCAGGAACTGCTATAAAGGACACATGGACAAAACCAAGGGTGTCACGGATTTCGACCCGCAAAATCCGTGGGGGGACCGCCCCGATCACGTGAATCAATCTTACCCAGAGATATGCTTAGAGGTGAGAATCCGGCGACCACGGGT
Organism: Micronycteris hirsuta; assembly: GCA_004026765.1. NCBI lineage: Eukaryota > Metazoa > Chordata > Mammalia > Chiroptera > Phyllostomidae > Micronycteris > Micronycteris hirsuta. The sequence continues at coordinate 528 of PVJI01021350.1, forward strand.
CTCCTCCACCATCCCCATCTTGGGGAGAAAGACCTCGTGGGTTGCTTAGCCGGGGCTTTTATTAGAGGCATTAAGACACATTTACATTGGATTGATTATTCATGGGATTAAGCAGAACAGGTAGGATTACTCATAGCAGGGCATTAGGATATAAATTCAGTTCCGGTGGCAGTTAGGACCAAGTTAAAGTAATATGCAGGGCACAGCAAGCCAGAATTTTTTAAGATACATCTTTGCCAAATTCCTATTAGAGAGTTCCCATTCCACAGACATGATCCACACTTGCTCACACAGGAATCACACGGAGCTGTGCTCAAAACGTGTAAATTCTCAGGACTGCGTGCTTATACACGTGTGGAAATCACTGCCACACAAGGGGGAGGGTGGAAGCAAGGGAGGGAGGTGGGTTTGCCTGGGGTTGGGGGTGGGGGGTAAATGCAGACAACTATAAGTGAACAACGATAAAATAATTTAAAAAAAAGAGTAATTGAGGGGAAAAAAGTTGGAAGAGAGAGAGAGAGAAAGATGCCAGTAGATTGGACTGTCCCATTCCTTCTTACTAGTTGTTTTTTCTCCTTTATACTGTGATCATTATTCCTTGGCTTCATCATAAGACCTCTCTTCACATCTTTTTTGGAATTAGGTGTGATTATAGCTCTCAGCATGCATGAATTACTGAATGAATGAATGAATGAATGAATGAATACAGTTTAATTTTAGTGGAGAACAATAAGGGGCAACCAGAGACGGTCTTAGGGGCCTTAGGTTTCCAATGTAACTCTTTAGGTAAATTCAATATAAGACAGGCACTGCTGGTACTCAGAATTTAAAACAGCGTAGTTGTCTTCATTGTCCTCACCTAAAATTGAAAAGTTGGTGGTGTATTATGATGAGAATTAGTCTTCCATCAGTGCTCACATTGGGGAATAATGGGAAAATGCATATTTTTTGGAGTAGTGACCAGAAGCAGCACATAGAACTAAGCAAAATAATAACAGTAGTAAGAAATTACCAGTTACTATGTACTAAGTATCTCTCATGTATTTTCCTTTACTTTCAAATATTTTTATTAACTATTATTGACATACAACATTGAATAAGTTTAAGGTATACAATATATTGATTTGGTAGTTATATATTATAATCTTATTATTACCATAGTGTTAGCTAACATCTTCTCCATGTCACATAGTTATTTATTTTTTCATGATGAGACCATTTAAGAACTAGTCTCTTAGCAACTTTCAAGTGTATAATGAAGTATCATTAACTACAATCACAATACCTTGCATTAGTTCCTGAGAACTTACTCATCCTCTATCTCCCATGTTAATTCCATCAATTCTTATCATATTCCCAGCTAAAACAGACATTTTCAATACTCCCATTTTGTAGATCAGGAAACAGAGGTCAGAGTAGTTCAGCTTTGCTCATAGTCACAAAGCCAGGAAGTGGCAGAGCTGAGTTTTAGTCACAGGTCTGGTTAAGTTCAAAGTGTTTATAATGGAGCCCTGGCTGGTGTAGCTCAGTGTATTAAGTGCTGACCTGCGAACTGAGGGGTTGCCAGTTTGATTCCCAGTCAGGGCGCATGCCTGGGTTGCGGGCCAGGTCCCCAGTGGGGGCTATGTGAGAGGCAACCACACATTGATGTTTCTCTCCCTCTCTTTCTCCCTCTCTTCCCTTCTGTCTAAAAATAAATAAATAAAATTTAAAAAAAAGAAAGAATTAAAAGGCATCAAAGTCAGAAAGGAAGAAGTAAAATGATCTCTATTGGCAGAAGACATGATCATGTATGTAGGAAAGTCTAACAACAAAAACTGTTAGAATTAGGCCCTGGCTGGCGTAGCTCAGTGGATTGATCGCGGGCTGGGAACCAGAGGGTCCCGGTTCGATTCCCAGTCAGGGCACATGCCTGGGTTGCGGGCCAGGTCCCCAGTGAGGACCATGTGAGAGGCAACCATACATTGCTATTTCTCCCTCTCTTTCTCCCTCCCTTCCCCTCTCTCTAAAAATAAATAAATAAAATCTTTAAAAAAACTGTTAGAATTAATGAATAAATTCAGTAAAGTTGCAGTGTACAAAATCAATATTCAAATTTGGTGGTGTTTCTATATACTCACAATGAATTATCCAAAAAGGGAATTAAAATATGATTCCATTTATGATAGCAAAAAAATAAGTAAATACTTGGGCATAAACTTAATGAAAGAAGACAAAGTATTATACACTGAAAATGATAAAATATTGGTGAAAGGAATTAAAGAAGTCAAGGATAAATGGAATACTATGTCCCGTTCATGGGTTGGCAAAATTAATATTTCTAAAATGTCCATACTACCCAGTGTGATTTTACACATTGAATTGCAATTCCTATAAAGACTCCAATGGCATTTTTCATGAAAATAGAACAAACACTCCTAAAATTTTTATGGAACCACAAGATGCCCTGAATAGCCAAAAAACATTCTTGAGAAAGAAGGAAAACCCATACTGCCTGATTTCAAGCTATACTGTTGGGAAAATTGCAGAGATATGTGCAGAAAAATGAAACTGGACCACCTTCTTACACCACACACAAGAATAAGTTCAAAATGGATTAAAGACTGAAATGTTAGACCCCAAACCATAAAATTTATAGAAAAAACAAAGGCAGCAAAATCTCAGACATTGCTCTTAGCCATGTTTTATCGAATATATCTCCCCAGGCCAGGGAAACAAAAGAAAAAATAAACAAATGGAACAACATCAAACTAAAAGGTTTTTGCATAGCAAATGAAAACATTAACAAATAAAGACAAACCCAGAATGGCAATGAAAAAGGCAATGCATTGACAGTACGGGGAGAAAAGCCAAAAATTGCTAGCTTGCAAATGCTTATGATCTAAGAGAAGAAATTTTAAAAATCACTCCACATATAAATTATTATACTCTGAGATCAACTGTGATAAAATCAATGACTGGAAGAAAGTACTGTGGGAAAATAGAGAAAGAGAGAATTTCTTCTGAATAAGAAAATCAGGTCAGAATTTCAAGTGTAGGACGTGACCTTCAAACTGGTCTTTGAAGGATGGGGAATTGAAAATGAGAAAATGGTTGGCCTCAAATGATGAGTTTAGGAGACTGTACAATTGATTTTCCAGGGCAGTCGTTTTCAAATAGTGGTTCCCAGAGACCTCAGCCAGTCTCTCAGAATTGGGTGAGAGTTGAGAATTTGGCTTGAAGCAGTAGATAACTAGAAAGGCTTGCTTACTTGCATTCTTTCATTAACAAACTATAAAGCTCTTGTTGTTTACAATCTTACTGGCAAGTATTTCTAAAATTAAATTTTAAAGATCTAAGTGACTTGAAATAATTAAGTACAGCACCTCATCCTACAGATGGTGCTTGGAGGATGAAAAACTTCGTATTTGTGGTCCCACAGCTAGGTAATGAAAGAGCTGGCACTGATCTTGCTGCTGTAACGTGCTTCCGATGTTTGCAGCGATTTTCCAGTATAGCCTAAGGTACACAATGAAATTTCTTTTCTTAATATTGAGTCTCAGTCAATAAGCCTAGAGATAGGGATGCAGCAGATAGGAGAGACTGTCCTGAATTTGGCCTGACCAAGGATCTATTTACAAGGTACATATCAGACCTCTGGTTAGACTTGACCTCAAGAACTAATGTGTATATCACTATTCTGACTACATCTCTGATAGGCTTGCTTTCTTGATATCTTTTTCTTTCTTCTAAATTAAGTATACTATGGATTGGCCTTGGCTGGTGTGGCTCAGTGGATTGAGCACAGGCTGCAAACCAAAGGGTCACCAGTTCAATTGCCAGTCAGGGCACGTGCCTGGGTTGCGGGCCAGGTACCCAGTAGGGGGCGCACAAGAGACAACCACACCTTGATGTTTCTTTTCCTCTCTCCCTCCCTCCCCTTCTCTCTAAAAATAAGTAAATAAATAAATCTTTAAAAAATAAATTAAGTGTAGTATGGAAAAGAAATGCTTTGAGTTCTGAAACTGGATCCAGTTAATCATGCCTTAAAATATGCAAGCCCTGCAAATATTCCAAATGATGAAAAAAAACTTAGGACTTTTTATCATCCACAAGTATAACTGCAATGACTTTGATCCCGGCTCACAAATTGATCTGAGTGCATGTTTCTTAATTTTCCCTCCTGGGTAACATTTGTTTCTATAAAGAAAATTATAAATAGAAATGAATAATCTTTCTTTATCCCATTTCTCCATGCCCATGTGAATATTTCACATTGGACAATGTTTTTTGCCTGTTAGCCATTGTTACAATGATCTATATAATCAGAAAACTCAAAAAAGATGAAGTTTTTTTTTTTAGAAGAAGTATGCTCTATTTGAAATGTCATATTATGACAGTATTGCCATTCAGTTTCATCATTGTTATTAGTGGCTAAATCTGCGGAAGTCAAAGTGTGGCAGCTTAAGAAATATATCAAATATTGAATTAAAATTCTGTATTGGCCTTAATATATTTCTCTGTCTTATCATTTTAAAAAGTATCACATTTTATTTTCTTTGAACATTTCTCACAACTTCTTATTCCAACCCCCCATTACCCTTTTGACTCTTTTATTTAATTGTGGAAGTCCTGGCTTTTATTTGTTTATGATAGATTTTATCCATATATGGAGTGAGACATCATCCTGTCCATACTTAAAGTCCACAGGAAAACGTGCAGAAATGTAACGTTTTCCTGAAGGGTATGGGATCAGCCACTGAACCTCTTGCTCTTCAAAAAATGAAGTAGGGAAGTCACAGAATGTGTATTATATGGCTTGAGATAACTTCCTGGAATAAACAGGACGGGAAGCTTGTATTTGGTTGAGATGTTTAAAAGTCAGTGAATAGGAATTTTCCTTCTATGAATTCTTATATCTCTTCCTGTTTGGTTAAAAGTGGTATTTTTGGATGACTCCGTAAAACTAGAGTCAGGGAAGATTGAAAATAGGATTAATAACATTAGACTTAAAAGGAAATACAAGCACAGAAGTTAAGAGATTCTTAGGCAAGAACAGCATTTTCTCTTTGAAGACAGACCTATAGTTTCTTTGATTTGAGGTTTTGTTTAATAGCTTCTATAATGGCTACTCCATGACTCTGCATCAAGATTTCAGCATGAATAACAACCTGTTCATGTTTCATTTAGCTCCAAATGAGAAATTCTGTCTTTTATTGTTTTAGGAAATTAGTCTGTGTACTATTGCTCCTGGAGCTTTATAATTAATCACTAAAGGTTATGGCTGTGGAGAGTTTGTGGGAAATAGATGCCTGAACAATTATAATTGTAGTTGTCAAACCAGAAATATAGTTACACAGCAGCAGGTCCCCCTTTTTACTAGAACCGAGCCTTTGAAGGTAGTCTATTTACTTGTAGAAATAGATGCAGTAGTTTTTGTTAACTGCATTGCTGTGCCCAGTGACTTCCTCTGGAGAATCGAAGATGATAACCATGTAAATCTTTATCCTCAGAGTCCCTGCTTGTTCTGACTTTAGTGTTGGTTTAGTTTCTGAGCAGATGTTGACTCTTTTACCTTTTAGAAAATATAGTTCATAGTGAAAAAAATCAAAGTCTATGTGGTAGCTTACCTTGCAGAGTTGAATTAGAAAATCCCAACATGACCTTCTCTCTTTATGCTATTGAAGTACCGCTTTAGATATGGAGCGAGACGTTTCTAGAGAATCAAGTGAGGCTTGCTTATTTTTATCCGGACCTTTTTCAGATGGAATTTTTTTTTCAGATGGCTTTTTCATAGAATTGCAAACTTTTAGCATGATGTTCATCTTTCTTCTGTGCCGATGGACCCTTAACATGGAATGTACATCAGGAGAATCCATTGCAATGTTTAAACTCCTTCTAAAAACTTATTCCAGGAATAAGCAAATCTCACTAATGTGCAGTTACTTATTATGTCTATTCTTAGTAACTTATGTAGTAGATACAGAACTTCTCATTCTGTCAGTGTTGTTACAGCGGTTTGTACAAAAACACCTCAAAATTAATACTGAACATTATGTCTTCTTCACAAGAAATGATTTGAAATGTTGTCATAGTTCCTTATAGACCTTATTGCCAACATATACTCATTCTGTGTCTTTCTTCTTAACCCTCTACCTTCTTCCTTACCCCTCACTAGACTATCATTTGATCAAAAGCCACAATTCCACTTCTGAGGATTAATCTAGCCCTTGTTGGACCTGCTGTCTTGGTCCCCACGTGTTAGGCTCCTTCAGCATTTCTGAGTTTTTATATATTAATGCTAAATAACTAGCTGTGCTGCAGCTCCATTCTGTGATTTTGAGTAAGTCTCCTCCTGTCTTTGTGCCTTAGTGACAATGAAGGACTTTGTGATAAACAGGATTGCCTTTGAATTCTAATCTTCATTTCTATGATTCTTGAACATAGACATTGATCATTGAGTGCTCTTTCCCTGCCTCTGGGGAGCTCTCTCTGGAGACCTGCCTGGATTTCCACAGTTTATTGATGAGCCATTGTTTAGACTGCTCTCAAAAACCTTGATAAAGTCAAAATAAATTACATCTATTGCTTCCCTTCTATCTCTCAGCCTGTCATTCTGTCACAGAAGGAGATTAGATTGGTCTGACAAGACTTGATCTTTAGGAAGCCATGCTGGGTGTTACCCAACATACTGTCCTCTTCAAGGTATTTGCAAATTGATTTCCAGTATCTTCTAGGAAACACATGTTTTCCTGAGAGATTATATCCAAACAAGTGAAAAATAACAGAAAAGCAAAATGCGCATGATGGTTCTTAAACTAGACCTAGAAAAATAGAATTTTGATTCCTTTCTCTAAAACCTTTGGAGAAATTATTGCAAATGAGTTGCCACATATATGTTACTTGGGAGATTGTATTCCTAAACAGAGTTTACAATAGCTGACTATTGGTATATTTTATCATTTTAGAAAAGGTCATTTGTGAATTAATTGGAACATGACAAAAATTCAATAGTAATTTAAGCAAATTACAGCGCCAGATTTCGAAAGCTCATTTACAGCATGTATCTGCCTCTTAAGAGTATTTGTATGTCTAAAAAATTCAAATAATATTCGTTATGCATTTTCATGATTGTTCCGATTTCCTTTATAAAGTATGGATTAATATGCATACAATTCTATATAGAGTTGTTCACATTAAACATTCTCCTACATTTAATGAATTTGCACATTTAGTGAATATATTAGTATTAAGAAATTGGATTGGAAACTATTACTATTTTTTTCTAAACTCTAATTCTCCATGGTTCTGTGACACTTGGTTATTGCCATGATTGCAGTATTAATATGACCAGTGCATATTAGGAAACTATTGCATGTGTTGAACCCAAATTCAATACATATTTCTGTCTTTATTGGAAAGTTGTGTAGTTTTCCAGGATCCAAAGTGATTTTCTTTTGTCTTTTTTTTTTTTTGGTCTTGCAAAAGCAATTTTTAGTATACAAACAATTGCGAAAACGATTATGTAGAAAGTTTCCATCATTTTGGGGATCAATTTAGTGCTAGCCTATCACCCAAAAATACTCTTGTGTGTATTATGGAACTAGAAAACAGAATAATCTAATTTTTATAATTGAGATATAACTGACATATAGCATCTTGTTAGTTTGAAGTGTACAACATAATAATTCACTATTTGCATGTATTGGAAAATGATCACCCCAATAAATCTGGTTAATATGCATCATCATACACAGTTACAATTTTGTTTTCTTGTGTTGAGAACACTTAAGACTTATTTTCTTAGCAAATTTCAAATATGCAATATGGTATTATTAACTATAATCACCATGTTGTACGTTGCATCTTCATGACCTATTTATTTCATAAAGGGTGCTTGTACTTAATGACTATCTCCATCTATTTTCCCCTCTCCCCTGCCTCTGCAAATCACCAGTACATTCTCTGTATCTATAAGCTTAGGTTTTTGTTTTCTTTTTTGTTTAGAATCCATATAAAAGTGAGATCATATGGTATTTGTCTTATCTAGCTCTTACTTCATTTAGCATAATGCCATCAAGTTTCATCCATGTTGGCACAAAGTGAATTTGTTAATGAGTTTTAGTAAAGTACAATGCACATATAAAATTGACTCCTTTAAAGTGTACAATTCAGTGGCTTTAGTATTTATACATTCACAGATTTGTGCAATTATCACCATTATCTAATTCGAGACATTTTTCATCACACCCAAAAGAAACTCTATCCATTAGGAGTAAACCCCACTTCTCCCTAACTCCCCATCCCTTGGCAACCACTAATCTGCTAATGCTTTAGGTTTTCTCTATAGATGTGCTTATTTTAGACATTTCATATAAGTAGAATTGTACAATATGTGGCCCCTTAGGTCTGGCTTCTTTAACTTGGCATAATGTTTTCAAGGTTCATTTATATTGTAGCATCCATCAAGACTTCATTCCTTGCAATGCCAGAATAATGTCCATCATATGAATATACTACATTTTGTCTTCCTATTCATTTGTTGATGGACATTTGCATTGTTGCCACTTTGTGACTATTATAAATAATCCCACTATCAGTGTTCATGTGCAAGTGGTTAGGTGGATGTATGTTTTTATTTCTCTTGGGCATATATCTGGAAGTGGAATTTCTGGATCAACTGGTAACTATGATTAGCATTTTGAAGAAACGCCAAACTGTTTTCCCAAGTGGCTGCAACATTTTATTTTCCCAATAAGAACATACCCGGAAACTGGATTCAGAAATGAGATTTGAATTTGTCATGTAATTCCTTGAATACTCTGCACTCTTTGGTTTTGTTGTACATATTGCATGACATTACAGTATAATAATTCTGCCTTTTCCAGGCAAGTTGATCCTGCTGAATGGGAGAAAAAGCAGTGCTCCCAAAATGGTAACAAGAGCAAAGGTTGGGACTTGAAAGAAATTTAAGAAGTGAAATATGATAGTTTGGTTGCTATAGGGGTAGAGGAATTGACCTAAGACTTCTCTAAAGTTTAAAGTATGTTGATATACAACAGGCAAATAAATCAGACCACAGAGGGCTCCTCATAGCCGTATTGTTACCCAAACCAATGCTTCTGTGGATGTGATCTTCCTAAACTTAGGCTGGCACTCTAAACCTTGGCTCCGGGTCACAGATGGAGGTAAGTTTGTTCAGAGGTAACAAGGTTAGTTAAAGAGTGTTCCTAGCAGGGATGTAGGTTTTCCTGCTGAAATAACCTGGACATGAGCACAATGGGAGAAGAAATTATACAGTGGGGAGTTTATCACTGTGTGGTTCATGGATTTGGGTATGTTTTCAAGAGAGCTATTATATCCTCTTAGGACTTTTCCTTTTTCTACTGGCTTACTAAGGAGAGGTAGAAATGAATATTAAAATGTAAAACAGGTAAATAAGAGCTCTTTCAAGGGAAATATCAGACAAAAATTAAACATACATATTTATATCTATGTATCACACATATATAGTCTTTTTCTGTATATAATCACATGTATATATCATTTTAATGATAAATGGGTAATGCCCACACATAAGATAAGTAATTTATTATCAAAATGTTCTCAATATATTTCTACTTAAATTTTATTAATAAGTAATTAAGCAGTTAAAATATAGAGAGATGGAACAAACACACAAGCAAAACCTGAGTACACACAGTGAAAATCAGTAACTCTCCAGGAATAAAAAAAATACATACTTGGAGAAACTTTCTAGAAAGCTCTGTTAAGGCAATTGGCAGAAACACTGAATTCCCAGTGTCCACGAAATCATCTGACTCATGAAAAGGCCAATTCTGATGAAGTGTTTTATATTGCTTGATTAATGGAATTCAATTTCGCTAAATGAAACATGCTCTTTGAGGATGCACGCCCAGCCAACTTCCCTGTAAGTCAGAAACTAAAACTCTCTCACAGAAGTGAAATAAATGTTTCCTACACAGTGAGAAATCAGCTGACAGTCCTCTGGGAACTCCCCTGTAGGTAACTAACTTTCTTTTCTTTTTCTGCTTTTAAGATTCTCTCCTTGTCTTTAACCTTTGGCATTTTAATTATCATGTTTCTAGGAGTAGGTCTCTTTGGGTTCTTGTTTGGGACTCTCTGTGATTCCTGGACTTGCAGGTATATTTCCTTCACCAAATTAAGGAAGTTTTCTTGCATTAATTTTTCAAATAGATTTTCAATTTCTTGCTCTTTCTCTTCTCCACATGCAAATCAAGTTTACGTCTATTTCATTTAATGCATTCCTAGACCAGGTTTCTTTTTCTATAATAATCCAATTGTCAATACTGTCTAGTTGTGTCATGAATGGTTAAAAGTACCTTCTATAGATGATCATTATAAGATCCTAATATATATCTTAAATGGCTTGCACTTAAATCATTTTTAACAAGGAGGCAAAAGTCCTTTTCTCCTGATGCTCAACTTTTGTGTTTTATGGGGCAGCAGCTTCTATGAGAAATATATAACTTATAAAAATAGTGCACATGCCCTGGCTGGTGTGGCTCAGTGGGTTGAGCACTGCCTTGCAAACCAAAGGGTCGCTGGTTCAATTCCCAGTCAGGGCTCATGCCTGGGTTGCAGGCCAGGTCCCCATTAGGGGGCATGTGAGAGGCAACCACACATTGTTATTTCTCTCCCTCCCTTTCTCCCTCCCTTCCCCTCTGTTAAAATAAATAAATAAAATCTTTTAAAACAATAATGCACAAATGTTCTTCTATTCAAACTTCCTGGCTTTTAGCCAGCTTCGCCCTGTGGGACATAATCAATACAACATCAGTGCATTGTGCCGGAGGCTGTACCTACTCCCATAAATGACTGATAAAGAAACAGGCATTTGTTTTCCTTGTGTAGCTTTTGAAGTTAACATGCATGATTTAATAAAAGTTTTTTGCTTTGTCCAGAGAGATACTGAAGCAGTACTAAATATTTCCCTGATATTTCCTTAGGAAATTCAAATGTTTAGAGGGCAGACCTTTTTGTGGGGGCAGCAGGGAGAGTGGTTGGTTTTTGAGGACTCAAGACAATGGGGAAAAGTGACCTCTTTTAAACTTTTCTGGCTGTTTGTAGTCCCCCCCCCGCCCGCCCCGACTGTACCTGCCATGGAGTTTTCTCAAATGCAAACATCCTTCACAATCTGTTTTAAAAACCACAAATACATCACTCAGAGGAATATTTAAGGAACCATCAAGAGGGGGAAAATTCATTGGTTTAATGGAATGCTGTCAAGTCAGATCAGCGTCCCGAACAACACTGGGGAAGAATTGATACTTTCGCACTGACACATTAAGAGAAAAGCCCATGCATTATTTAGAAAACCCAGAATCTGTCAGCTGTATGATTGCCGAGTTAGCAGAAGCAGGAGGAGGCTCCTCAAGTTGAAAAGAAATGTGTGGGCACACATCCACATTGTAACCTTTCATGTTCTACACCTGCCGTGAGTAGTCAGCTATGACGCGGTCAGCATTTTTTCAGTTTTTCTCTTTTACATTTTCCAGTGTTCCAGAAGACAAAAGAGGTAGGTCTTTTATTCTAAAAAAGCAAAATGTCTAGGCTGTTATTTTAGTGTTAGCATAGAGATGACAAGACTAAGGAATGACCATTTTTTCTCTCTGGGAGTGCCGTGCACGTTTCCCAGGAGCGTTCAGGGGTTGTTAGGGTGGGTACTATTTGCACACATTTATCCCAGGAGAAGAGTGTTTCTGAACCATTTCCCTTTCAAAAAACAGGAGGAAACACTTTGTTTAGTGCCTTTACCATACTAGTATGCCATTTATAAACATGGAAAGTTTTATTATCTACTAATAGAAAGATGAGTATACAGATACTATACATGTCGTCATTTGAAATAATTCCCTTAAATCCACAGTAGAGTGTCATCTCTGTAGTATCATAGTACCAAGATATAGTCCCTGACGTCCCCATGCCTTCGGAGTGCTCCTGTGAAGCAAGTAGGAAGCCAGCACTCTTCCTGTGATCACAGAAGACAGAAGACAGGCACACACATGCCCAGCGCCTTCCTTAAGGTTACACAGTTTTACAACAAGAGAAAGTTAGTGGTAATAGAGACAAGATCTTCTGCTTTCAGTCTAGTGACCCTAATGTGCTTTCAGTGCTATTGTTACACCCTGACTTTTGTACCTAAGTCGCTGAGCATTCATAAATGCTTCATTGATTTTGTCACAGAAAACAATTGATATCTTCTGTTGCATATTAGCTGCTCATTTACAGCTAATGAAGGAAAAAATCACATAACCAGCTAATCAGGAGTAATGGCCTCCAATTGAAAATTAAGATTTTTGGCGTCATCTGTATTTTGGAAAAGTCTGTCCAGGTAGTTTGTACAAGATGAGTTGCTAATGTAGTGGCCCAATTTAAAATTGCACATGACTTTGGTAAAAATGATAAACCTTCTGATGTTATAAACCTTCTGGCAATAATGAATGGGAGTGATTTATAGAACACATGTCATTTCTTGTTTTCTGGGTCCCTAACCCTTCTATGGAGAGAGATGTGCTTACTTTGCCATATAGATGGTTAAATGCTCTTTTCATAGTTCTTATGGATCTTGCATAATGATACAGGATGCTTTGGGGAGGAGCATCAACTTATACTTTTCATTTTCAGAAAACCCATCATCATCACGGTTAATCTCCTATTTCTGCTAACAAAGTCAAAATAACTGAAACACTCAGGAAGCTAAAGTAGTATTTTCAGTCTACTATGAAATAGTCTAAGGTTTCAATGACCACTTTTGACTAGACCTTTGTCCCTTGGTGATGTTTTCTAGCTCCATACCCTCCTTTACCTCTTCGCTAATGATTTTTCATTCCCCTCCTGCGTTGTGCCTACCTTTGGAATTCACTGCCAGATACATTAACAAGAGTGTTTTGTGTACTACAGTAATGTCTCCAGAGGTTGATTTGTCAGAGAGAAACAGAGAAAATACAGAAGGGGGTGAGAAAGATGCCCCTGCTAGGCAAAGTCTTACTGATTACTTTTCCATTTTGGATTCTATCCTTGTCTGTCATAGTTATCTATGAAACTGCGCTGGGTACGTGCTGCCCTTTAGGAAGTCTTTGTGTGGATTGCAGATAACTGGGTACATCTGATCAGGCTGAAACCCTGCCCTCAAGCAAGAAACAAGAACTGCCAGGAAAAATAAGAGGGTGCATTTGACATTAAATTGGAAACTTGCCGAGGAAGCTAGCTGATTACCAGGTGTTAGGAAATCCAGGTTCTAGAACCACCTGTGCTGAGGAGTATTTGTGAGACCTTAAGCCATTTTCTTCCTGTACCTATCGTCTTTGTCGTATAAAATGAGGACGTGTAATTAGATGCCACTTAAGGACATTTCCAGCTATGGTAATTTGACCTTTGTGCATAGGGTCAGTGGTTAGTCCTGGCACTCTCATTGAAGAAGGGGGCCAGACAAGTGTCCTCTACACAGGTCAGGGTGGCCATTTGGTTCAGAGACTGCCCATACATGGATTTTAGAAAACTAATAATCCAGATATGGTTTTACTGTCAACCTTCTTTTTCTCCCGCAGAATCCTGATGTAACTAGAATAAATCTTCTTTTTTTAAAAAAAATATTTTATTTATTTATTGTTTAGAGAGGGAAGGGAAGGAGAAAGAGAGGAAGAGAATCATCAGTGTGTGGTTGCCTCTCATGTGCCCCCTACTGGGGACCTGGCCCACTACCCAGGCATGTGCCCTGACTGAGAATCGAACCAGCAACTGTTTGGTTCACAGGTCGGCACTCAACCACTGAGCTACACCAGCCAAGGCTACAATACATCTTTGTACACATTAGATAACATTGAATTACTATGTAATGCATCTCAACAGTTCACAGTGAAAGCGGCCCTCATCCAAACCCCCTCTGCCCACAATAGAAGGTAAAAGCATTAATATAATATATGCTGGAAGAAGAATTGGGCACGTCATTGTTCTTGAAAGAGCTAAACCCCAAATGAGAAGCCTTCTCTTGCCTTTGCCTGTAGGACCCAATCAACTATATTTCTCTACCTTCAGTTTAGAATAGCTCTGATTTCCGTTAGCTAGTTGACTTAATACCTCATGAACAGCAACACTTTCAAGCTCTCTTTGGACTACCTGCACAGACTTCCCATAAGAAAAGTTGTAACTAAATAAAGTGCAATATATTTGTATACCTCAGGCATTCAGCAGTGCTTTAGGGCATAGTCTTCCTTGCATGCATTAACAGTAAAAGGAGATGCAGGCACTCACTGAAGGAAAATGTGCACCCCACAGTTTGTATTTCAGCCACATAGGCATATTACACAATCTACGTTACATGGTTTATCTAGTCTGTAACGTTCCTTGCATTCTAAGAACTAGGACTGTGTTTTAATAACAGAAAAATATGATTTTGTCTCATTGAATCAAAATTGCCTACTTGCAAGTAATCCATTTTCATATATAAGCTTTGTTGTACCAAATTTACTTTGAACTATAAGGAACATGTTTTTGTAAAGCACAAGGAAATACCTCCAGGCACCTGCCAAGTAACAGGGAAGGAACCTTTCGATTTCTTGCTGTATTTACTATAAGGACTAAATGCAATGCAACAAAACTAATGACAAAATACAAGTAGCACAGACAAACTGGTTAGAATGAAGCATTTTCACATGTCTATCACCTTGCTGATCTTTTACAAATTTATAGTCTCTAAGTCCAGAGGTCTAAATCTTCAAAGCTTGAAAAACCGAGGTGCAGCATGAACTAATCTTCATTTTTGCCCTATCTTCTTACAGCAGCACTAATGGAAATGTATTTTGTTTAATGACTCTGAAATCCTGTTTGTAATTAGATGTGGGAATTGGTCTTACTTTGTAACAGATGATACTGGAATAATAATATGAGAGATGCTACACTGAGACCACTATCTTCCTAAATCTATATCATTTTTCATTTTATTGACAGGAGATGTGTGCAAGGAACAAAGACATTGATTTGAAAAAGGAGAAAGATAAGACCTAATAAAAAGTTCCAATTCAAATAGTTCAGTGTTACTTTCAATATATTGCAGCGGGGGAAGGAAAGGGCATGCACCTTGTTCTTAATTTTAGGAAACAAGGGTTTCACATGTGTTGGTTTGTCCCTGATAATGATTTTTGAATTTATTGTGAAGACTTGCTAGAGAAGTTTAATTAAGTGACAGAGATCATATCATAGAAGCAGGTATTATATGTTCATTTGATTATACACAATAATTAATACCATGTTTAAAGAATCATTTTCTATTCAAATAATTTAAAGGGTGAACTGACTGAATGCAGGAGCTGCTCTGTACACCATGTTCTTCATTGTTAGTAAATGCTTCTGTTGTACATCATTTTGGTCACTAAAGGGCAGTGATGTTGGGAGGTATTAGGTGTTCTTCAAATTAATGCTAATGGACTCCAAGAGCCACAGAAGGATTTGCAAAGAAATTAAATGTATTATGGATAAGTTGCATACTCCCTTTAAAACACATCTTATTGCCATTTATGGTGGTAAGAATGCTTGGACACTTCTGTGGAGATTTTGATAAGTATGTACTTAATAGCACCTGATGATCCATGTAGGTATTATTGCAATTCTTTTCTAATTCAAGTATCGTATTCTTTTTAGTAGATCCAAGACTTGGCAAGAGAGAAAAAAATCGTGGGTCATTTCCTAGTAAGCTCAAATTTGTTTAGCAATTTAGTTTGCAAAGCAGTTTCACACCTATTTATTCCCTTTGATTATCTCAAAAATCCTGTAAACTAAGTTGTGCAGGTATTGTTATTGTCCTTTTTAGGTAGTTGAAGAAACCAAAGCCCAAACAGGCTCAGAGATTTGGTAAAGTTCAAACTGATGGTATCTGGTCAAATATATTACTTTCAACTCCAAAGCCAATGTTCTTCCATGGCAAAATAACTCATTTTGGAAAAAAGTGAATGGCAAACACATATGGTTCCATGAACATACAAGTTAATAGACTTCGGTAACTTCATAATGGGTAAGAACACAATGTAATTAGAGTGGAAATTTCCCCAAACCTTGGGTTCATGATTTTGCTCACATTGCAAAGCAATGGAGTAGATTTCAACACAGAGATGGTGAATAGAATCATTTATTTGCTACACTAACTAGTATTTTTTTTGTCCATGAAACATACAAGTGTCACTTGATTCTTGCAAAAGAAATCAAAGATCATATCCGTGACAAAGCAACAATTATAAAATCCTTGTTTTTTAAGATTAAAAACAAGGCATGTGCACTTTACCTTCCCTGTCGCAAAGTAGTGCAAACAGGAACATGCTTGGGTTGCAGGTTTTTGTCAGATACTCTTTGCCTACTTTTTAAAGTCAATGTCTTTGTTATTTGTACACATAATTTGTTAGCGATGCGGGTGAATAAAATGACTTGCGTAAGCTCCAGTGTAGCAATTAACTGTAGGGATTCTAGCTGTTTCATTCTGAAATGCTAGAAAGCTTCTTATACTAATGCAGCAACATGATAATTGGCCGCTTTCCTTGTTTATGTTCATTAGCCTAGAATACTATCTTACATAAAGTTGGCATGATAAATACATAAAAGGCAGATTGAGTATATCAACTTCAAAAGATGTTCCTGGCACATAGTAAGTTCTCAGTATTTCATAAATGCTGATTATGTATTCCTTATGTTATACTGAGAGTCCCTTCGATTACTGTACCGTAGGACATCCTGTAAATGTAACTCTGTCTCTGTTATTTGATAAGAAATTAAAATTTGTGCTTTATTGATTAAAACATATTTGATTAGCCATTTATTGATATATTTACATTTGCCACCTATCGTGTTGGCAGATGTGAGAAGCACAAAATATCCTGAATAGCCCTGGCTGGTGTAGCTCAGTGGATTGAGCACAGGCTGCAAACCAAAGGGTCACCAGTTCAATTCCCAGTCAGGGCACATGCCTGGGTTGTGGGCCAGGTCCCAGTGGGGGCCACATGAGAGGCAACCACACATGGATGTTTCTCTCTCTCTTTCTCCCTCCCTTCCCCTCTCTAAAAATAAATAAATAAAATCTTAAAAAAAATATCCCAAACAAAGAGAGTTCACAGAGTAGCTGGCAAACTTAGCTCTCTCTTACCATGACACAAGTAATAATTTCCAGAAATAAAGGTAATAAGCCTCAACTACTCACTAGAAAGCTATTAACATTGCTACTATGGTTTAGTTATTTAAAATATTTCATGAGATAATGGAAAATTGTTATTTATTTTTATATGCCTGATTGGTCCATTCTCAATTTTTTCCTTATTACTTCAAACATTTAATTTACTCATTTATTTATTTTAATTATAATTTCCATACAATATCATGTTAGTTTCAGGTGTACAACACAATGATTCAACAATTATATACCTTACAAAGTAATCATCCCAATAAGACCAGTAACCATCTGTCATCGTGAATAGTTATTATAATATTATCGACTATGTTTCTTCTGCTGTACATTACATTCTGGTGACTTATTTTACATCTGAAAATTTGTGCTTCTTAGTCCCCTTCTGCTATTCCACCCATTCCCCTCCACCCCCATCCCCTTTGTCAGCTATCAGTTTATTCTCTGCATCTGAGTCTGTTTCTGTTTTATTTTGTTGATTTGTTTTGTGTTTCAGGTTCAACATATAAGTCAAGTCATACAGTATTTGTCTTTCTCTGCCCAACTTATTTCACTTAGCATAATACTCTGTGGGTTCATACATGTTGTTGCTAATGGGAAGATTTTACTTTTTCATGACTGAGTAATATTCCATTCTACAGGAGTTGGCAAAAGCAGGTTAAATTAGCAGTCATCATTGCGTAAAACATAGATCATAAGTAAGGAAATGAAATCATAAAAGTAATAAGGAGGAGACAAATAATACAACAATAAATACGTAAATAAAACAAGAAAAACACTATGTTTCACATGCTCACAACTGTAAACCTCCTTTTGCTGACCTCTGTATACATATGCCACATCTTTATCCATTCATTTATCAACAGATATGTAGGTTGCTTCCACATCTTGGCTATTGCAAACAATGGTGCAGTGAACATAGAGATGCATATATGTTTTTCAATTAGTATTTTTTATTTTTTGGATAAATACCCAAAGTGGAATTTCTGGGTCATATGGTCATTATGTTTTTAATTTTTCAGCAATCTTCATACTGTTTTCCATAATAGTGGTACCAGTTTACAATCCCATACACAGTGTACTAGGGTTCCCTTTCCTCTACGTCACCAATACTTGCTCTTGGTTGTTTTATTGATTGTAGCCATTCTGCAAGGTGTAAGGTGATAGCTCATTGTGGTTTTAAGTTTCATGGCTCTTATGATTAAAGATGATGAGCATTTTTATTTTTTAATTATATTTTATTGATTAGGCTATTACAGCTGTCTCAATTTTTCTCCCTTTGTCCCCCTCCACCCAGCACCCCCCACTCCCTCAAGTAATCCCTCCACAGTTGTTCACATCCGTAGGTCATGCATATAAGTTCTTTGGCTGCTCCATTTCCTATCCTGTACTTTACATCCCCATGGCTATTCTGTGACTACCTATTTGTGCTTCTTAATCCCCTCACCTCTTTACCCATTCCCCCACACCCCCCTCCCATCTGGCAACCATCAAATCGTTCTCCATATCCATGATTCTGTCTCTGTTCTTCTTGTTTGCTTAGTTTGTTTTTTAGATTCAATTATTGATAGATATGTATTTTTTGCCATTTTATTGTTCATAGTTTTGATCTTCTTTTTCTTAAATAACTCCCTTTAACATTTCATAAAATAAGGGCTTGGTGATGATGAACTCCTTTAATTTGACCTTATCTGAGAAAGCACTTTATCTGCCCTTCCATTCTAAATGAGAGCTTTGCTGGGTAGCACAATCTTTGCTATAGTTCCCTGCTTTTCATGAGTTTGAATATTTCTTGCCAATCCTGTCTAGCCTACAAAGTTCCTTTTGAGAAATCAGCTGACATTTCTTATGGGAACTCCCTTGTAGGTAACTGCTTTTCTCTTGTTGCTTTTAAGATTCTCTCTTTAGCTTTAACCTTAGTCATTTTAATAATGGCATGTCTTAGAGTGGGCCTCTTTGCATCAATCTTGCTTGGGACTCTCTGTGCTTCCTGGAATTGTGGGCCTATTTCATTCAACAAATTAGGGAAGTTTCCTTTCATTATTTTTTCAAATACATTTTCAATTTCTTGCTCTTTCTCTTCTCCATCTGACACCCCTATGAGGTAAATATTGGAACACTTGGTGTTGCGCCGGATGTCCTTTAAACTATCCTCATCTTTCCTTTGCTTTCCTTTCCTTTTCTCTCCTTTTCTCTCTCTCTCTCTCTCTTTCTTTCCTTCTTTATTTCTCTTTCTTTCTTTATGTATTTGCTATTCCAATTAGTTGAATTACACTACCTGGTCCTCCAGGCCACTGATTCATTCTTCTGTATCATCTAATCTGCTATTAATTCCTTCTAGTTTATTTTTCATTTTGGTTACTATATTCTTCAGTTCTGATTTGGTCTTTCTTTATATGTTCTGTCCCTTGGTTGAAGTTCTCACTGAGTTCCTTTTCTTTTTTCCCAGGTTTATTGAGCATATTCATAAACATTATTTTGAATTTTTTATTGATTGATTGCTTGTCTCTGTGTCATTCAACTCTGTTTCTGTGGTTTTGTACTTTTATTAACAACATATTTCTGTGTGTCCTCATTTTGCTTGTCTTTCTGTGTTTGTTTCTATGAATTATGCAAAAAACAGCCTCTCCCGGTCTTGAAGAAATGGCCTTGTGTCAGGTCTTCCTTTTTTTATACTACGTATTTCAGGAATCTTTGGCAGGCTGGTTGTAGGTGGGACTGGAACAGGCATAGGCTGTAAGGAGTCCCATGTGCAAACAGTGCTGGATTTGTCTTAGTGCACCCACTGGAGCTAGAGCTGGAGTAGGCACAGGTTGTGTGGGGTCTCAGGGCTCAGCCACATTGGGGCCATGTGGACAGACTGTGGTTGGAGTCAGCTTAGGCCATGGGGGAGTTCCAGGAGTAGACAATGCTGGGAAGAACTTGGTAGGCTATTTAAAGCTATAACTGTAGCAGGCATAGGCCATGAGAATTCCACAGGGAAGCCATGTAGAAGACTGAAGCTGTAGCTCAAGTGTGTGTGCGCTTCAGAAGGTCGTGGGGACAAGCCGTGTTGGAGCTGGGAGCTTTAGCTGGTGCAGGTGTGAGTCTCGATGAGTCCTAGGAGTGAGCTTCTGAGCTGGTGTGGGCTTGAGGTTTAGGATGGCCTGAGCTGACCTGCTAGAATGCCTGGATCAAGCTCCTGCCAGTGCAAGCAGATTGATGAGGTGACCCAACAAATAGCACTCTACTAGTACTACATGGTAGATGTTCTAGGATTAGTAAATAGATTTCCTTCCCAGAGAGTTGAGATGGCCTATAAACCAGCGGTCTCCAACTGTTTTGGTACCATGGATCAGTTTCATGGAAGACAATTTTTTCCACGCGTGGGGAGGTGGGGTGGGAGAAGACAGGAAGCAGAGCTCAGGTGGTAATGAAAAGGAAACTTCGGTCCCTTGCCCATTGCTCACCTCCTGCTGTGTGGCCCCAGTGAAGGGTTGGGGACCCCTGCTTTAAACCACTACTTTTTGCCTCTTCCCCAGGGCAAGTGCCTCTGCACAAGGCCCTTAAGTGTGCCCTACCTACTGTAGGTCAGAGTGTTCATGGTGGGGTTCCTGAAATCTCACATCCCCGTGTCTGCTACCTGTTTCTGGGTGGTCTCTCATGTGTTTCTTGTACAGAAGCTGTTCAGTTGGTCCTCAGTTGCTCTTAAGGTGTAACTGCTCTGTCTATAAGTGTAGATTCCATGTGATCATGGGAAGAGGTGAGTTCATGGTAGTAGGGAAAATGGAGTCAGTCAGGCTCCCTCACCCAGATGTCCAGGCAAAATAAATTGGCAGGGTTCATATAACCTTGAGTAGGGGCCGGCAAGCATAGAATGAAGCTCTGTTCTATAACAAAGGTCATTATTGGCACCCTGCCGGCTTTGTGTGTGCTTAGTGCATAAGGGAGCCAGACTTCCCACGGTGCAGCTTGTGCCTGTGGCGTGCATGGATCTCCCCACCCTGGAATAAAGGCATGTCAGGCATCCCGAAGGCTCCATGAATTTTCTTCCATCTGCCCGAATCCCGTGTGAATCTGCCCAGACTTGATAGGCTGTGGGACAATGGTCTTCCTATACCATCATCTTGGATTCCTCACTCACTCTCTGTCCTCATTCTTCATAAAGGTCCTTTTATCAATAAAAACAAAGAATTGTGTTTCCCTGCAAAGTCCCAAATAAACACATACATGGAAATTTTATAAGCAACATTGCTTTGTCTTCTAAACAGCCTACAGGAAAGTATACTTAAAAGTAAAGTAATGGTAGTGAAAAATTCTGAAATAAGCTTCATCTTAGCAACTTAAAAGGAGAGCATTGAATTTTTGCTATCATTTACCACTGGAAACAAGTAAGTCACAGCAGTTTTTTTTTCAGTGAATTATTTTGGATCACTTCCGATTTGAATGATGAGCTATGCCTTAGCTGAGGGGAGCATTAGTACAAGAAAATTCAGGTTTTAGGCATGATAAGGGCATCATAGAGATTTGCAAGAAAACTCAAACAACTGAGAGCACTGGAGTATACGATATTTTGATGTGATGCTGATAGTTTGATAGCGTGTGTCAGAGTAAATTGAAGAGGATGTTGGTGGGTATTGGTCAGTAGGTACAAAACTAGAAGGAATTGGAATGACATAGACCAGATCAGTGGAGCAAAAATCACTGGTTGAAATGGAGTCACTGAAATCTGTAAAAAGTCATGATATCTAATATAAAAGAGGCTCAAATAAAATAAATTCTAGAATGGCAAGATTAGAATGGTAAGTAAAATAGACAAAGGAAAAGATATACGAGAATAAATATAGGCGTATCTACATTCGCCACCCTTTTCTGAAAGCGCTCAGAGAATCTCGTTGTGTCTGAGTTGAATTCAGTTATACAGTTACAATAGTTCTAAAGATAGGAATGCAGTTTCAGTCAGAAGGAAAACAGCCTTAAAAATATAATACTAAAGAAAAATAAGGGCAAGATAACACAATTAGCCATCTAAAAGTTCATTAAAAATATAAATTTGGAGAGATAGGTTACAGATATATTGCCAAAAATATCCTAAAATGAAATAACAGACTACTTGTTTTTTTCATTTCTTTATATGTCCACCCCATCTATATATTCTTCTTTTCCTGAATTCTTGTATTCATTCAATAAACATTTATCAATTGCCTATTATGTGGCATTAATGTTAAGTTGAATAAGACAGTTATTTCCCTGTTGTGAAAATAAAATGAAATAATGGATCTGAAAATGCTTTCAAGTGTGAAAATACTTTACAAATGTTAAGCATTTTTTGCAGTATGTGCGATGATTGTTTCATAAATTGGATCGTGTATATGAATAGTTTATTTGAATGAAGTAAGACTTATTATCACACTTTTTCTTAATTTTTAAGTTAATTCTGGGAAATATACTTGGGAGTAAAAGTGGCTAACAAGATTGTCTTTATAATTGCAATACCGTAATATAATCTAGGTTATACAGAACTTTTTGTTCTGAAGTGGTTTTATACGCATTATGTCATGGTTTCCTGTAAAAATCAAATGAGATTATGGATGTGAAATATACTTTGTAAATTCTAATGGTCAAAACATATGTCAAGGGTAGAATTATTTACTTATTCTAAGAATGGGGACTCTTTTTCTCCCAGAACACCGGTGCCTCCTTCACACCCCCTGTGAAATCTTCCCCAATTCCCAACCTAAGCTCGGCCCCTGTGGTGCACTACCTATTAGTGCAGATACACTGCTCTACCTATCTTTTTTTACAATTTTTAAATTACTTTATTGTTGTTCAATTACAGTTGTCTGCATTATCTCCCACCTCCCTCCCTTGCTTCCACCCTCCCCCTTGGTTTTGTCCATGTGTCCTTTATAGTAGTTCCTGAAAACCCTTCTCCCCACAGTCCCCTTCTAGCTATCTTTTTGACTAATGAAGGGAAACAAGTTATAATGATAAATGGATGGTTCAAACATTAACTGACAGCATGATTTTGACCTTCATTTGCATGATCTCGGTTTCCCCCATCTAAAAAATGATCACTTCCAAACTTTTTCCCAGCGGAAATATAACGTGACTCTAACTACAAATGAGAATTTGTTATTTGTCTTCTTATCTACACTATGAAGGGATAGGGTATGCACAATGTTGTAGTGACCACACTGACCAACATACTGTAGTTTATTCCTTAATACGGCCCAGTTGTCTTTTCTGACCAGTCAGCGCTACCTAGCTGCTTGGTGCAGATAACATTGCTGGGGACAGAAATACTGGAACTTTGCTGTGTGTAATGCGCACCCACATTTTTGTGCACATTATACATGGGACTATTATACCCATGCGATGTAATCATTATATCCATGTATAATCCCCATCCTTATTTTTACCCCAAAAATTTAGTCAAAAAGTGAATATTATGCATGGCAAAATATGGTAAGTGGGAACAGTGTGCTTTCAAAAAGTAGTACTATCAGTGTCAACAGTAATGGCCTCATAGTCCAAATTCTTAAGGTATATTCACCTGTATTGTATTATTTCCTTGGTTTTAGTGATATAACAATTAAATTTCATTTGACACAGTGACAAAAACACTGTATATCATATCTACTCTCTCAGTATAAAACAGACAGAATGACACTAGAAATAAATATAATTATTTTCTAGCACTGCAGTTCTCAGTGATCCTAATCGCATGTATGTGAATGATAAGATCAGCTATATTCCACATCCGCTGTCTATTAAAATTCATGCATCGTACTACAGAAGAAGCATTAGTTAGTAATATCACTTTAACTTGTTTTAGCTCATTGACCTTGACACCAAAATGTTACAGAGGAAAAATCTTTGGATAATTTTGTTCACTATGTAATTCTCCTGAACTCTAAAGACTCGTTGCAACCTTTCGCTCTTATCTTTGCTCTGTCATCCAGAGCCAAATTGATCGGTTTCATTTTTACATGTGCATTCAGAAGGCATTGTTTATTACTCTTGTTTTTTTAAGATTTTATTTATTTATGTTTAGAGATAGGGGAAGGGAGGGAGAAAGAGAGGGAGATAAACAGCAATGTATGGTTGCCTCTCACATGGCCCTCACTGGGGACCTGGCCTGCACATTAGGCATGTGTCCTGACTGGGAATCGAACCGGGACCCTTTGGTTCCCAGCCCGCGCTCAATCCACTGAGCCACACCAGCCAGGGCTACTCTTGCTTTTTTAACAAATATCTTTTTTTTTTTATTGTTGTTCAAGTACAGTTGTTTCCATTTTCCCCCCACCCCCCTACCCATCTCTCACCTCCCATCCTCAATCCTACCCCCCTTCGGCTTTGTCCATGTGTCCTTTATACATGTTCGTTGACGGTCCTTCCTCTATTTTCCCCCATTATCCCCCTCCCCTTCCCCTCTGGTTACTGTTAGTTTGTTCTTTATTTCAATGTCTCGCTTGTTTTGAAGCCACCTTTCCAGACTCTCAAAAGAGAAAGCATTTCCCCCTACCTAGCTACAATCTCTCATTTGACATCTTTGGAAATCACAATTCATTGTACTTTACTAGTGAGAGGGCTCAGGAAACATGTGGTGACTGGAAATTCAGAAACCGCAAACATCCAAATGTTGAACCAGAGAAGCAGACTGAAAGCTCCACTGTTGAGTGCTTATCTTGAATTGATTTTTATGGGTGTATGCTTATTGCTGGTTTTGATCTTTTGGAGCTAAATGGTCAAAAGAGCAGATTAGATTCATGTTCAGTAGAAATCAAGACCACTCATTCAGCTATTGAACTTAAAGTTTAAGTAAAAGTATTGTGAATAGAAATTTTTTCAGTGTCCAGTGTTTATGGCCTCTGGCTTAGGAATGACTTAGGACAAATTACAAATCTGTTCCTCTTTTGCATTCTGTTTTTTTTTTTAATCTGAAAACTGATGAAGATGAAAGATTTCTGTCCCATAAGGAAATGACAGGCATTTCAAGCTAGTTTTATGCACTCTGGGCAATCAGGATATGTCATCCACTCCTCTCCTATCAGGATTCACTTATAAGAATCCTCGCTCTACATGTTTATGTAGCACATGCTAACGTTAAATAATTTGGCTCTTACAATCAAATGGAGTAGACCAAAGCTGTTGTGGATATTTTCCCTTTATTATCTTTTAAAAATATTTGAAAAAAAACCCATGTGTAATATATATGTAAATACTAAACTATAATAACATAAATGTCAGTGAACCTACCATGCTACTCAAGAACTAAAACACTATCAAACATTTACATCCCTTTTCCTGATACTTCCCCATAAAAGGTAAGCATGCTCTGAATGTTTGTGCTTTGCTTCTCATTGCTTTTTTACATTACTTATTTTAAGGGAAATATTTTTCACCTTTTTTGTATTTTTTATTGTTCAAGTACCATTGTCTCCATTTTCCTCCCACCACTCTGCCCCACCACACCCCCACCTTCCACCCTCAATCCTACCCCCATTTGGCTTTGTCCTTGGGTCCTTTATACTTGTTCCTTGACTACCCTTCCTTTTATTTCCCCCATTGCTCCCCTCCCTGCTGGTTACTGTCAGTTTGTTCTTTATTTCCATGCATCTGGTTCTATTTTGCTCATTTGTTTCTTTTGTTGATTAGGTTCCACCTATTGGTGAGATCCTATGATATTTGCCTTTTACCTCCTGGCTTATTTCACTCAGCGTAATGCTCTCCAGTTCCATCCATGCTGTTGCAAGGGTAGGAACTCCTGCTTTCTTTCTGCTGTGTAGTATTCCATTGTGTAAATGTATCACAGTTCTTTTGATCCACTCATTGACTGGTGGGCACTTATGTTGCTTCCAGCACTTCGCTATTGTAAGTTGCACTGCTATGAACATTGAGGCACCTAAGTTCTTTTGAATTGGTTTCAGGATTCTTAGTGTATAATCCCAGAATTGCAATTGCCGAGGCAAAAGGCAGTTCCATCTTTAGTTTTTTGAAGAAATTTCACACTGTTCTCCACAGTGGGTGTACCAGTCTGCATTCCCACCAACAGTGCACTAGGGTTCCCTTTTCTCCACAACCTTGTCAGCACTTGTTGTTTATTGATTTGTTTATGATGGCCATTCTGACTGGTGTGAAGTGGTATCTCATTGTGGTTTTAATTTGCATCTCTCTGTTGGCTAGTGATGCTGAGTATCCTTTTATATGTCTCTGGGCTTTCTGTATGTCCTTGAGAAAGTGTCTGTTCAGGTCCTTTGCCCATTTTTAATTGGATTGTTTGTCTTCCTGGATTGGAGTTGTGTGAGTTCTTTATATATTTTGGAGATAAAAACCCTTCTCCAAGGTATCATTGGCAAATATATTTTCCCAGATGGTTGGTTCCCTTTTCATTTTGCTGATGTTTTCTTTAGCTGTGCAGAAGCTTTTTAATTTTTTTTTTTGGTATCTGACTTTTATTTATTTTTATTTATTATTATTATTTTTTGCCTTGCAGAAGTTTTTTTTATTACTTTATTGTTGTTCAAATACAGTTATTTGCATCCTCTTCCCTCCCCTCCCC
>PVJI01021351.1:9063-27383 GCA_004026765.1 Micronycteris hirsuta
CCATACCTCATATAACTCCCTTTAACATTTCATACAATAAAGGCTGGGTGGTGATGAACTTCTTGAACTTGACCTTATCTGAGAAGCACTTTATCTGCCCTTCCATTCTAAATGAAAGCTTTGCTGGATAGAGTATTCTTGGATGTAGGTCCTTGCCTTTCATGACTTGGAATACTTCTCTCCAGCCCCTTCTTGCCTGTAAGGTCTCTTTTGAGAAATCAGCTGACAGTCTTATGGGCATTCCTTTGTAGGTAACTGTCTCTTTTTCTCTGGCTGCTTCTAGGATCCTTTCCTTATTTTTGATCTTGGGTAATGTAATTATGATGTGCCTTGGTGTGTTTCTCTTTGGGTCCAACTTCTTTGGGACTCTCTGAGCTTCCTGGATTTCCCGAAAGTCTATTTCCTTCACCAGCTTTGGGAAATTCTCCATCATTATGTGTTCAAATAAGTTTTCAATTCCTTGGATTTCTTCTTCTCCTTCTGGCAGCCCTATGATCCGTATGTTGGGGCGTTTACTGATGTCTTGGAGGTTTCTGAGCCCCTCCTCCATTTTTTGAATTCTTGTTTCTTCATTCTTTTCTGGTTGGATGTTTTTTTCTTTCTCCTAGTCCACTCCGTTGATTTGAGTCCCAGTTTCCTTCTTATCTCTGTTGGTTCCCTGCAGATCTCTCCTCATTTGTTCAAGCAATTTCGATAATTTTTCGTCGAATTCTGTTAGCATCCTGATTACTAGGGTTTTAAACTGTGCACCTGATAGGTTGGCTATCTCTTGGTCGGTTAGCTCTTGAGCTTTGATCTATTCCTTTCTTTGGTACTTTTTTTTTTCCCTCGGTGAGCCTGTCACTGTAAGGGGGGCGGAGCCTTGGGGTTCCCCTGGGCAGGGAAACTCACGGTAGTTGCACTGTGATGTATCCTGTGGGGTCGGGTCCTAAGAGCACAGTGGCGCCTTCTCTGCTCTCCGCACCCACACTGCCTCCCGCAAGCAATTTGAGCCCCTCTGCGCTGGCTCCAGAGGTTGCTCCGGGGTCGGTGGACGGGCTGCAGAGCTCCAGTCCCCCGCGGGTCTCCCCAGCGAACTCTCCTGTGAGGTTGGGAGTTCCTCCCACCTCGGACTCCACCCCCACAGGTGTTCTCAATCTGCGCCGATGGGTTGCGCCCTGCTTTCTCTCCCGGTCCATCTGCCCGCAAATGCGGACCTGCCTGGTCCACCAGTCTCGGCCTTGCTGGGTCCGGATGAGCTGGGCGCTGGCCAGCTTCAGTCAAGCCCCCCCATCTGGGTGTGCTGCAGCCCCGCGGGAACCGCCCCTCCAACCGAGGTCCTGCCGCCTGCTCACCCACTTGCCGCGGTCCTGCCCTCTGCTCGCCAGCTCGCCGCGGGGTCACGGAGCGCTCTCCCTCCACCCTGCTCCTCCCGGCTCACCAGACGGGATGAATGTATCTTCTTTAATTCCTTGGTTGTCGGACTTCCTCTCAATTCTATTTTCTGTCAGATATGGCTGTTTTTGGTTGTGTAAATTTCTGATTTTTTCCTTGTTTGGTTGTGCAAAGCGGCACAGCGCATTCACCTATGCCGCCATCTTTGGAAATGCTAAGGTTATTATTGATAGGTACTTATTCACTGCCAATTTTTCCCTTTGTATCTATGTTCCTCTCACTCTCTCTACTTTTCTTCATTTTATTAAAACAGTCCCTTAACATATCTTGCAAGGCTAATTTGGTGGAGGTATATTCTTTTGGCCTTTTTTGTCTAAAAAAATCCTTATTTCACCTTCCATTTTAAATGAGAGCCTTGCTGGGTAGAGTAGTCTTGGTTGCAGGCTTTGCTTTTCATTACTTGGAACATTTCTTGCCATTCCCTTCTGGCTTGCAGTGTTTCTGTTGAGTAATCTGCTGCAAGTCTTTTGGAGCTCTCTTGTAAGTTACTCTCTGTTCCTTTCTGCCTTTAAGATTCTTCCTTTCTCTTTAGGTTTTGTCATTTTATTGATGATGTGGCTTGGAGTGGGTCTCTTTGGATTCATCTTGATGGGGACCCTCTGTACTTTCTGGACTTGCATGGCTTTTTCTCTCATCAAGTTAGGAAAGTTTTCTGTCATTAATTTTTCAAACAGTTTTTCTATCCCTTGGTAAAAGACCAGTACTCAGAAAACTACACAACATTGAAGAAAGAAATTAAGGAAGACACAGACAAATGGAAGTTTATACCATGTCCATGGATTGGAAGAATTAACAACATCAAAATGTCCGTACTACCCAAAGCAATTTATAGATTCAGTGCAATCCCTATTAAAATACCAATGTCATATTTCACAGATATAGAACAAACATTTCAAAAAATTGTACGGAACCATTTACAACCCTGAATAGCCACAGCAATTTTGAAAAAGAAGAACAAAGTAAGAGGGATCACAGTACCTGATATCAAACTATATTACAAGGCCACTGTAATCAAAACAGTCTGGTACTGGCATAAGAACAGACACATAGATCAATGGAACAGAACAGAGAGCCCAGAAATAAACCCAAGTCTCTATGGTCAATTAATATTTGACAAAAAGGGCAGCAGCAAAATATGGAGCAAAAATAACCTCTTCAAAAAATGGTGTTGGGAGATCTGGACAGCTACATGCAAAAAAATGAAACTTGACCACCAACTTACATTATACACAAAAATAAATTCAAGGTGGATAAAAGACTTAAATATAGGTCTTGACATCTAACAGTCCTTCAGGAGAACATAGGCAGGAAAACCTCAGATATTGCACACAGTAATATTTTTGCTAATATATCCCCTAGAGCAAGGGACATAAAAGAAAGAATAAACAAATGGAACTTCATCAAAATTAAAAGCTTCTGCATGGGTAAAAAAAAAAAAATCAGCAAAATGAAAAGGGAACCAACTGTATGGGAAAATATATTTGCAAATGATACTTCAAACAAGGGTTTGATCTCCAAAATATATGAAGAACTCACATGACTCCACTCCAAGAAAACAAAAACCCAATTATAAAATGGACAAAGGACCTGAACTTCTCCAAGGAGGACATATAGAGGGCCTAGAAACATATGAGAGGATGCTCAGCACCACTATCCATCAAAGACATGCAAATTAAAACCACAATGAGATACCACTTCACACCAGTCAGAATGGCCATCATAAACAAAGCAACAAACAGTAAGCTCTGGTGAGGCTGTGGAGAAAAGGGAACCCTAGTACATTGTTGGTGGGAATGCAGACTAGTGCAGCCATGGTGGAAAACGATATGGAATTTCCTCAAAAAATTAAAAGTGGAATTGCCTTTTGACTCAGCAATTCCATTGCTGGGATTAGAACCTATACACCCTAATGTTCATAGTAGCACAACTTACAATAGCCAAGTGCTGGAAGCAACCTAGGTGTCCATCAGTAAATGAATGGATCAGAAAACTATGGTACATTTACATAATGGAATACTACGCAGCAGAGAGAAAGAAGGAGCTTATACCCTTTGCAACAGCATGGATGGAACTGGAGAACATTATGCTAAATGAAATAAGCCAGGTGGTGAAAGACAAATACCATATGATCTCATCTTTAACTAGAACCTAATCAACAAAATAAACAAGCAAGAAAAATATAACCAGAGACACTGAAATTAAGAACAATCTGACAGTAACCAGAGGGGAGGTGGGAGGGGATAATGGGGGGGAAGGAGAGAAGGGTTTTGATTAATAAAATATAAGGACATATGGACAGGGGAGGGAGGTGGGGACGGCTGGGGTGGGAGGGAGTGGTGGGGGGTAAATGCAGACAACTGTACTTGAGCAGCAATAAAATTATTTTTAAAAAAAGAAGTTATACCTGCTTGAGTGTTGTTGGTACCATAATAACATGGGTGTAATAATTTAGTTTTAATTGGAACATTTCACCTTAAATGTCATACGGTGTGCTTGAATGTGATATTGTTGTGTTACAGAATTACATGCTTATGATTTTGTGATAAAAGATTTTGTAATAAAGTGGGATGTTGTTTTTGCCTCCCCAAAAAGTGGAGACGAATGTACCTGAACAACAATAAAAAAGAAAGAATTGAACAAAAAAATAAAAAATGTAACTGCCTTGTGACCCAGCAACTCCAGTTCTGAGAATTTATCAAAAGAAACCTGAAACACTAATTTGAAAGAATATATGTGCCCTTATGTTCATTACTGTGTTATTTACAATGGCCAAGATTTGGAAGCAACCCAAGTGTTCATTATTAGTACATGAGTGGATAAAACAGCTATGGTACATGCGCACAATAGAATACTACTCAGCTGTTAAAAAAAAAAAGGAAAGTTTTACCCTTTTGACAGCATGGGTGGACTTGGAAAACAATATGCTAAGTGAAATAAGCCAGTCAGAGAAAGACAAATACCATGTGATTTCACTCCAATGTGGAATCTAATGAACAAACTGAACTAACAAGCAAGATAGAGACAGACTCATAGCTGGAGAGCAGGCTGACAGCTCCGCGCGGGGGTTTCGGTGGTGGAGGGATCAAGCAAAAGAAGAAAAAGAACTCGTGGACACGGACAACAGTGTGGTGATTGCGGGAGGGGGTGTGGGGTGGAGGTGAAAGGGGGATAAGGGGGATAAATGGTAATGAAAAAAATACCAAGAAAAATAATCTATAAAAAAGACTATGTAATATATAATTCTAATTACATACGAGGACAGCACAAACTAGGAAACTAATTTATGCTCTAAGAAATTCGGATAGTGATTTCCTTCAAAGGTAGTGTGAGCAGAGATCATGAAATGGGACTGTGAGGGTGCCGATAGTGAGGTTACTCTTAATCTGGGTGCTTGTAACAATGGATTATTTCACTTAGGAAAATTCATTGCTCTGTTCCCTTATATGTGCCTGTTGGGAGAGAGAATATGCCACAGGTCTTCAGCACTTCTGCACCTCTCACTGTGTGCTGTGGGCTAAATTGTGCTCCCCCTGCCAAAAAAAAAAATCTTGATGTCCTAACCCCAAATGCCTCAGAATGTGAACTGTATTTTGAAATAGGTCCTTTATAGAGGTGATTACATTAAAATAAGGTCTTTAGGTTGGGGCCTAATCCAATCTGACTGCTGTTTTTATAAGATTTAGACAAGACACTGGACATGTGTATAAAGAGATACAGCCACGTGAACATACAATAAGATGGCCATCGGCAAGGCAGGGAGAGAAGACTCAAAAAAAAAAAAATGCCAACACCTTGATCTTTTATTTTCCAGAACTTGAGACAGTAAATTCCTGTTGATTAAGCCACCCATTCCATTGTTTTTGTGGCAGTGCTAGCAAATTAATATACTGTGTATACCAAAACACAAGTCCTCGACTACTCTCTTACCTAGGATATTTCTTAAGGTATTACTTGCAGGCAGCAAATCTAAGGGATGAGGGAATTCCTCACCTGAGACAAAGAGGAGCCTTCCTCAGAGGCTGCTACGAAGTACCAAGCTCTCCAGACTCAGTCAGCGCTCCCCTCCTGCAACGTTGCCAGGTGTCTGCTTAGGCTCACCTGATAAGACTTCGGAGGCATGAGAACTGACATGAACGTGAAGTTCAAGCTGTTTTGTGTGCCTTGAGTAAAGTCCTTTGGTTTTTTACCACAAATCTTTTGTTTTCTGCCCATTCCATGAAGCAATCACCTAGCTCACTAACTGGCACACAGGGTAAAATCCCAGCCCCTTTGGAAATCTTGACAGCATATACTGTAAAAAGCATTTTTTCCTTAGGTCCATGAGAGAATAGACATCTGCCTCCCAAACTGACTTAATGAAAAAGCTTCTGAGAAATCCCCTCTATAATCCAAACCTGTGGAGCAAGTATGAACAACTGCTCCTTTCTTTAACTCCAAGGACTCCAGGCTCTTTCCAGAGCGGGGACAGAAATTAGCCATGTGTGTGTTACGTTTACTCTCCCTCCCTCCAAGTTTTCACAGAGGAGGCTCACAGCTTCCCTTCCAATAGGGAAAGATTCTGGGGATCAAGGTTAGTGAGGCAGGATAGTAAGAAGCTAGGAAAATTCCTTGGCAAGTGGAATGGGGAAACCGAGACAGGATAATTAAGCAAGGCAAAACAATTTGACCAAGTTCTTCCCTAACCAAGGACACTTGAGAAGGAATGATTTATACCTCTCCTCCCTAACCAGAGAATGAATAGCTTAAATCACCCTGGTCATGAAGACAGAGGACAGAGACTCAGTTAATGCCATTTGTGCCAGGCAAACCCAAGGACAGATGAAGTCAGGGGAACAAATAACAAAAACCCTATTAGAGCCAGACAGACCCAAGATAAAATAAAGCAATAGAGCTGACCAGAGAATGATCCCAAACTCATCTATGCGACCATATTGATGCATCAGCATATTAAAAACGCACCTGGAAAGCTGATGAATATTCTGCCAAAATCCTCCCCTAATATATTCTTGCCCACAGTAGAGAGATAAAGTCCCTCAAGATGAAGAAATGCCAGCACAGGCTCTCCGGAACACACTTTTGCCTGTTCTCGGGCGTGAACTTTTTATTTTTTTTCTCCTAAATTCTAAGGGTCCCCAAGAGACTTGCGACCAGCAGATGGTGGCAGCTTGCCCAACGCTTACTCCCTGAACTTGCCTCCAAGGCCCCCTTTTCTGCCACTTGCCAGTGAGCTAACAGCAGCCCCGTCTCTTGGCTTACTCCCATTGCTTTTTCTGTCCTAAGTCCTTTTTATATCACTGTTCCCAACTTTAATAAATGTCCTCTCAAAATCATCTGGACTACAGTGAAATCTTTCCTGCACAGAGTCAAAAACCCACACACTGCCGGCCAGCCCTAGGCAGCCCTGCTTTGGGCCCGGTCCCAATTCGGTGACAGTTAGGACCAGGAAGTTTTTTATCTTCCCTGAGCAGAGTTTAATCTCACTGAACAGGAGACTGGATTTACCTCCTTGGTGTTTCAAGTAGAATGAGTTTTGCCCTTAGCTCTCTGTAGATAATGTTAATGGCACTTCTTCATGGGCCTGAAGGAAAAAAGTATCCCCTGGCATTTTCTACCAGCTTTGTTATCCGTTCATTTCCCTACACTTTCAGGCCATGCTTTACCTGGTTTTAGTCAGTCCCTCTCATACACAATTTGTAAGCTTCAATTTCCCTCTGGCCTCATTTTGTTCCCCCCTTCTCTCTGCTTTTGCTGATTTCCCCTCCCCTGTGCTTTTAGGAACAGATGCCTTCAAGAAGCTGAATAGATGGTGACTAATAGCACAGGAAAGGGAAGGTTGTACAAGTTGGTATTGAACCTAACCTTAAGGAATACAGAGATTTCTCCTTACAGGCAATGGAGCAGACTAGATAAGCTGATAGAGTTTTTTTCTACAGAACATCTATTAGTAATGAACACATATAGGAGACATCCTTTTAAATGCATAGCTGAGTTCACAAAAATCCTAATGGAAAACCTAGGGAATGAAGAGAGAGAGAGAAATCAGCGAGGAGTATATGCTGTAATTAACCTAGGAGGTCTTCAGATATTAAGGACTGTGATAGACACCTTAAGTTAACCCCAAATGAGTCACTTTCTTGTATAATGCTCTCCCTTTGAGTACAAGCAGAACTTGTGACTTGTTTCTAGCCAATGCAATATGGCAAAGGTGATAAGACAGTTCCATTATTGCATTACTTTATAAAAAAAACTGCATCTTAGCAGACTAGAGTGATAAAATCTGCTGCTGGCCTTGAAAGAAATAAGTTGCCACATCGTAAGAGGACCTGGAAGAGGTCCACGTGGGCAGAAGCTGCGGGTAGCCTCCAGGAGCTGAGAGCAGTCCCCAGGTGACAACCAGCAAGGACACAGGACCCCTATAAGGAGCTGAATTCTGCCAACAAGGGCTTGAAAGACGACCCTGAGCTCTAGAAAGGAACACAGCCCAGCCTGCAGCCTTGTGTAACCAAGCAGAGAACCCTGCTAAGCCACGTACACACTTCTGACCAAAGAAAATTGTGACATAATAAATGTATGTTTTTACAACATGCTCATTTGAGGGTGATTTGTTATATTGCAATAAATAACTGAACAGGAGTAAAATAGTTTACATTTTACTGTCTGTAACATGATAGTCTGAGGAATGAGTGATTCAGACAGAGAACTGGAATTAAGAGCCCTACATAAGGATAGGTGCTAAGATAGAAAAAGTGTATTCCTCTAGTATTCACAAATTATAAGTCTTCCTTTGCTGGGTTTTAGTTGAGTTTAATTTTGATGCAAGGTATAGAAATACCAAACTAGGAATAAAAAATAATATTACTCAACTGGTAGAAGTGATGGGTTGGTAACAAGGCCTCTTGAGACTCAACTTCTGTTCCAGGGTTTCTTCCCAGTAGTCCCAATCTTCTGATCTCCCGGGCTCCCAAGTTTTAGAGGCTCTCCCCTACCTCAGGATTCTTCTGCCCAAGATCTTCCACTGGACTTTCGAGCATCTTCGTGTTCCAGCCCCTCCCTGACTCTTGAAGGCTCTCTCCCTGAGCTCTGTACCCTGTCCCGAGGTGCCCCTAAACTCCCTTGAGGTCTCAGGCCCCTCCTCTAGATTTCAGTTCCTCTCTTAGGTGCCCAGCACGTGAACATGAGCATAGCCAGAATCTCATTTGAGCCTCACGATGAGTCTCATTTTGTACCTGATAAAACAGGCTTAGTAGAGAGGTGGAATCACTGACTCAAGACTATGGTTAAATGGAAAGGGAGGGATTCAGATCCTGATTTGAATCTAAAATCCACTTTTTCATTCATACACATCTCCCATGCAAATTGCTATCCATTAGAGAGAAAACTATGTTCAGAACTGTTAAGCATTTCACTAAGGCAGGCGTTATTAACACCATCTTACTTTTTTTTTGAGATTTTACTTATTTATTTTTTTAGAGAGAGGGGAAAGGAGGGAGATAGAGAGAGAGAGAAACAGCAGTGTATGGTTGCCTCTCACATGGCCCACTGGGGACCTGGTCCACAACCCAGGCATGTGCCCTGCCTGGGAATCGAACTGGCAATTCCTTGGTTCCCAGCCTGCACTCAATCCACTGAGCTACACCAACCAGGGCAACACCATCTTACTTTGAGGAAACCAAAAACTAAGATTAAAGAACTAGCAAGTGGCAGAGCAAGGACTGGAATGAGAATGAGAGTTCTGAATTCAAAGTTGCCATTCTTAACCATTATTTCATTCCATATCCCTATTACATCAATGAGAACACTGAGGCATAGAGATGTTCAGGAACTTAAGTCTAGTTCAAAGTTTATAAAGGGGAAAATTGTTTTTATCCTCTAATATTAATGCTAAATAAATAAATGCCCATCTATGTGAGACACTTTCCCTCCAAGATCCTTTGA
Organism: Micronycteris hirsuta; assembly: GCA_004026765.1. Lineage (NCBI taxonomy): Eukaryota > Metazoa > Chordata > Mammalia > Chiroptera > Phyllostomidae > Micronycteris > Micronycteris hirsuta. Next base: position 18,433 of record PVJI01021351.1, read on the forward strand.
GAAAAGGAAATAATAGCCCAAAACTTTGAGAGCCAGGGCTGACTTTTCTATGAAAGGGTGATCAAATGCCCTCCAAACGATGTAGCCCACTATCTGAAAAAATTGTCCCCCTTAGGACAAAGGTCATCTGTTTTCTCTGGCTACTTCCAGGCTTGAGGAGGAAGAGAAATGTCACAATATTTGTTACAAATGATAAATGTCACTTTATTCAGTACAGAGAAGCAGGTTTCTGGACCAGAATGAAGATAAGCTCTTATCTAGCTCCACCCACCTTGCACTGGGGAACAAGGAGACTTAAAATCTCCTTAAAATGAGCTGTGACCCAAGCTCATTTTCTAGTAAGACCCCAAAGTACTAACATTAGACCAAATTAGAGAGTGGGAGTACGGAGGGTGGGCAGCTTCTCAGTAAGGTAAGGATTGACTTGAGGTAGGCTTTTCCAGGCAAGTTCTAGGAACCCATAATGAGCAATGCCCACAGGCTGGATACTATGCACCTTGTTCTGCCCAGGTAGGGGTACAACATCTTGGAATTCGAGGGGACCTGCAGGAGCATGGGAACTACCACAAAACAGGCCATAGAATAACCGTTCACCAAGTGCCAGCTCCTTGGTTTTCAGGGCCTTTTTGTAGATGGTCTCTTGGGGTTGGAGTTTCTTTTTCTGCAGCAACTCTAGTAGAAGCCTCTGGATTCTGGGGGACTGAACCTGGTACAGGTCCATGAGCTGGTAGAACTGTTCCATCCAAGCAGCACTATCTTTTGCATATCGCTCCTGCAACATCTGCAGAATGTGGTACAGTGCCACAAACGTCTCCCATAGAGGCACCTCTTCCTTTTCTTTAGAGTCAGGCTTTGCCTTCTTCTCCAACTGGGGCAATTTGGGGAGCCTGCCTTTATCCTTAAAAGCCCTGAGATCTTTCTGAAACATCAGTGCTAGGGTTTGCTTATCCACAGAGGCATGGGCACCTGTGAAAATTTCTCTTGGGGCAGGAAAAAAGTGTCTCATTTCCATTTCTTTGAGAGCACTGGATAATTGCTGTACCCGCATGCTCCTATAAGGCTCTCCTAGAAGATTCCAATTTATAGTCGTTGGGACTTGAGTTATCTGATTAGTTGGTGGTAATACTGGTGCAGGGATGGGCAGTGATTTCTTCTTCGCCTTGTGAAATTTGGGGGACTCAGCCCTCTCCCTCGAGGCCCAGAAGTCCTTTTGGAATATCAAGGCCAAGGATTTTTTGTCCTTTCTGATTGGATAAATGTGCTTTATCCCCTTAACAGCAGTGGATAACTGTTGCACCTGCTTCTTCCTGTAGGACTCAGCTAAGAAATGCCGTTTGAGAGCTTGTGGAGTTTGAGTCCTCCCAGTAGCTGATGGTAACACTGCTTCATGGATAGGGAATGGCTCTAGACTCTCTTTTTCTTTTCTTCTAGCTGGAGGGATCACTTTTAGGTGCAGTGGGCTCAAAACATTTTTATAGGGTTGTGATATATCTGTGTTACTTACTTCTAGGATCTGCCTTAAGTGTTCAACAATGGCTTTAAGAGTGGACAGATGCATCCTTTTCAAATACCCCTTTGAAGTGAAGTCTATGAGGAGTTGGCTCAGTCTATGGAAACTATCCCTGGTAAGTTTCTCTCCTGATTTCAGCCTTATTAAGGCATTATTAACCCAGTCCTCATCTGAGAAGCTTGCTTCTGAGTAGCCTGGCCTTTTGGCTGGCATAGACATAAAGGATGGAGCTGGGGCCAGAGCTGGAGCTGGGGCCTGACCCTCAGTTTTCCCCTTTGAGGAATCCCAATACTTCAAGAACCACTTCCACTTGGCACCTTTGGGCCCATGTTTAAGTGTCTGTGGTTCTACGGTAAGAGCAGGTAAGGGGAACCCTGGCCTGTGGAGGCCCTCTGGGATCTGGGTCTCTAAGCCTGTTTCCATTGCTGGTAAAAATATACCCCTGGATTTCTCCAAGAGCACATTCTCCTGTTTTCCCCATGAACTTGTCATGGGGTGTGCTCCAAGTTGACTTTCTTGTTTTTCCAAATCCAAAGGATCCCCTAATATTTTCAGGGGCATGCCCTCTTTTTTTCCTAGGGCTACCAGGAGTGGTATTTTGAAGGGGCTCTCTGGATCTGTTGTAGGATCTCTCTTTCCATCAAGCAATCTTTCTTTCTTAAAAGGCACTTCCCTTCTATCTGTAACCTCCCTTTTCTCAGCAAGAATCACACCTTCTTTCACTAGTTGTGAGAAACTCGCCTCTTTCTCTGAGAGCTCTGTTTTCAGTGCCCTCTCCTCTTGTGAGACCATGCTCTCCTCCTGCTCTTCTTTACTCAGGCTGCCCTCATCCTTCTGCCTTTCCTCCTTTTCCGCCCCCTGCTCCTCTTTTTTCTCAACCTTCTCCATTTCTTCCTCTTCTTCTTCCTTTTCACTTGAGCTCTCCTCCTCAATCAGGCTCTCCTCCTCCTCCTCCTCCAGGCTCTCCTCCTCTTCCTCCTCCAGGCTCTCCTCCTCCTCCTCCTCCAGGCTCTCCTCCTCCTCCTCCTCCAGGCTCTCCTCCTCTTCCTCCTCCAGGCTCTCCTCCTCCTCCTCCTCCAGGCTCTCCTCCTCTTCCTCCTCCAGGCTCTCCTCCTCCTCCAGGCTCTCCTCCTCCTCCTCCAGGCTCTCCTCCTCCTCCAGGCTCTCCTCTTCCTCCAGGCTCTCCTCCTCCTCCTTCTTCCTCTCACTCAGGCTCCCCTCCTCCTCCTTGCTCAGGCTCACCTCCTCTTTCCCCTTCTCAGTTGGACCTTCTTCTATTTCCTTCTCAGTCAAGCTCTCAGATAGGCCCTCAAACAGTGTATCTCTGATAATCCCTAATAACCACTTTACTGGAGTCTTTTCTGGCTTATTCTCAATTCTCTTCCGAAGTTTCTTTAGCTGCCTTTTTCCTAATATTTTTTGCTCCTGGATCTCCTTTAACATACGCTCTAGTTGGATTTTATCTAATGGTATTGTTTCCTGGACCTTGTCTAATAGCCTTCGGTCCTCCTCCAAGCTCTCTTCATCAGTCAGTGTCCTCCCCTTTGTGGGCAGTCTATCACCTCCTACTGTTCTCGCTTTCCGGTCCAGCTCCTTCTCTTCTTTGGTTATTTCCTCCTGTTCCTTAAGAATTTCCCACCTCTGGCCATCAATTTCACTCCTTCCCACAATGGATGATCTCTCTTCTTCAGCTATTTTTATTTCTTCCAGTGGTACTGTACTAATTTCTCTAATTGTTTTAGCCAGGATCCTCAACAAGTGACTCTCATTCTTCCTTAAATCTTTTCCCCTGAAACTAGCTTCTTTTCCTTCAGAACTAATCTTTCTTTCCGTAACCAGTGTCCTTATTGCCTGTATTCTTTCCTCTTGGGTTCTTTTCTTTTTTCTCTTGGCAACACCTGTCTCCTTGATCCTGTCATATGCCAATTGCCTCTCTTCCTGGGGCAATTTACCTTTTTTTTCCATAAGTTCTTTCTCTTCTTGGGTTATTTTTTTCTTTCTCTTAGTTATGCTAATCCCTTCTCTGGGTTTTTCCTTTTCTTTCTTAGAAATATGTCTCTCTTCCTTAGCCTGTTTACTGTCTTTCCTGGTCAGTCTTTTCTCCAATCCCCTTTCCTCTTCTTCCTGGGATTTTTTCTCCTTTTCACCAACTTGTTTCTCCTCTTCTAGGGACAATTTCTCTTTTTCCCAAACCCATTCTTCTTCCTTCTCACGATCTTTTCCCTCTTTTTGACCCCATATTCTCTTCTTCTGGGCCTGTTTCTCCTCTTGTAGAGCTAGTTGTCTTTTTTCAGGAGACCTTTGTTTTTTTTCCTTAGTGGCTTTCTTATCTTTCCCAATCCATTTCTCCTCTATCTTAGCTTCTTTCTCTTTTTTCCTGACTTGTTTCTCTTCTTCTGGGGACACTTCCCCAGTTTCCTTCATCTTTTTCTCCTTGTCTGGGACAGGTTTTACTTTTTCTATGGCCTGTCGTTTTTTTTCAACAGCCTCTTTCTCCACTTTTCCAGCCAATTTCTCTTCTTTCTGATCCTGTCTGGTTTTTGCCCAGACCTGTTTCTTTTCTTTCTGTGACCATTTTCCCATTTCCCTAGCCTGTTCCTCCTCTCTCAAGTCCCCTTTCTTTTTTCTCTGGGCCTGTTGTCTCTTTTTTACTGTTTCCTCCTCGTCCTGAGCCCTTCTCGCCTTTCCCCAAGACTTTTTCACCTTTTTCTGGATCTGTTTATCTTCTTGTGACAATATCTTCTCTTCCCCAAACTTTTCCTCTCCTAGGCTCAGTTTCTTTCTTTTCCAGACTACTTGTTTGTCCTTTGCCTCTTTTTCATCTTTCTTGGTCTGCCTCTCTTTCTGCTCTTTCTCCTGTTTCTCAATTTGTTTTTCCTGTTCTTGAATTTGTTCCTTTTTATGGGCCTCTTTTTTCTCCTTTACTAACCGTTTCTTTTTTTCTTGTGTCAATTTAATTTCTTGCTCTGCCAAACTTCCCTTTTTTAATGTCCATTTTCCCAATTCCCCGGAAAGCCCTTCCTCTTTCCTAAACAAATGTTCCTCTTTCTGGGGCAATTTTCCCCTCTTCCAGGCCGCTTCCTTAACATGTTTCTCCACACCCAGGATGTGTTTCTTCTTTTTGTGGGGCTTTTTCTTTCCTTCCTCAACTTGTTTCTCTAGGTCCAGGGTTAGTTCCTCCTCATCCCAAGCCAGCTCCTCCTCCTCTCCCTCACCCAGCTCCTCCTCCTCTCCCTCACCCAGCTCCTCCTCCTCTCCCTCACCCAGCTCCTCCTCCTCTCCCTCACCCAGCTCCTCCTCCTCTTCCTCACCCAGCTCCTCTCCCTCACCCAGCTTCTCTTCCTCTTCCTCACCCAGCTTCTCCTCTTCCTCTCCTTCACCCAGCTCCTCCTCCTCTTCCTCACCCAGCTTCTCTTCCTCTTCCTCACCCAGCTTCTCTTCTTCTTCCTCACCTGGCTTCTCTTCCTCACCCAGCTCCTCCTCCTCTCCCTCACCCAGCTTCTCTTCCTCTTCCTCACCTGGCTTCTCTTCCTCACCCAGCTCCTCCTCTCCCTCGCCCCACTCCTCCTCTTCTCCCTCACCTGGCTTCTCTTCCTCACCCAACTTCTTATCCATACCTGGCTCCTCCTCTCCTTCATCTGCCTTCTCCTCTTCCTGGAACAACTTCCTCTCTTCCCAGATAAGTAACCTCTCTTCCTGGGTCCGCATGCCTTCTTCCTGAGCTGGCACATTCTCTTCCCAGTCCCACTTCTTCCTTCCTGGTGTTGCTTCCCCCTCTTTCCAAGTCACACGCTTTCTTGCCCCTAGTAGTTTCCCCCTTTTTCCAGTCTGTTTCTTTTCTCCTAGCACTAACTTCTGTTCTTCCCTGGTTAATTTCTTTTGTGAGGAAGTCAATATTTCTTCTTCCCAAGCTATTTTTTCTTTTTGATGGGTCAGCTTCTCCTTATCTTTGGTGAGTTTCTCCTTTTCCTGCATTAATTTCTTCTCTGGCTTACTCAGTTTCTTTTCTTCCTCAGCTATTTTCCCATCTTGCCTGTCCAGTTTCCTTACTTCCTCTTCAAATTTCCTTTTCTCCAAGACTAGGTGATCTTTTAAGAAAGCAATCTTTTTTTTCTTGACTTGAGAAAATGCCTTGCCCTTCTTTACTCTTTTTTTGCTTCCTTGTTCTCTTGGTTCTACTGTTCCTTCTTCTTTGAGAACCTCTTCAACCACTTCTTCTGTTATAATAGGTTGTTCTTCCACCACTTTGTGATACAATTCTGATGGGCCCTTTAAAAGGGGACAGATCTGTTGGAAGATATCCCAGCTGGGCTCTTGGGGAGCAAGCACTGCCTGAGCCAAGTCCACCAATTCTTGACTTAGATCCCTGACCATTCCTGGATGGGAACTTGCTATTCTTGAGGTGGCAAGGGAGCAAATGTCATCCCGCCAATACCTGGTGTCTGGTCTATGTATGCGTCCAGGGGTCCCAGCCAAACCACGGCCACTCTTTTCAAGTTTCTTTTCTGTATCATTTTCTTGTTCACTTATCTCTATGACTTCTTCCTTGGGTTCTTCTGCAGTTATCTTTGAAATATGTTTCAAATCTTTTTTCTTTTTCAACTTCATATCTGCTTTACCACGGCTTTTTTTCATTGTCCTTTCCCAAAGCCTTTTCATGTGTTTTTGTTTTTCCAGCTTAGGAGTCATAATAGGAGTGGGGTGAGGGAGAGGAGGAGCTGGGTGAGGAAGAGAAGCCAGGTGAGGAAGAGGAGTTATGTCCTTTTCATAATCTCCCACGCCATGTTGCTCTATGGCCTCCACAGCCACTGTGGCCTCCACTGCCTCTCTGACATCCATGGCTTCTGTGGTTCCCATAGGTTTCATGATGTCCAACGTGATCTCCTTTGATCCAGCATCCTCTTGGGATTTGACTGGGCTGAAAGCTCTTAATGGCAGCTCTGGCTTTATGGCAGCATCCTGGTTATCAATTTGCTCTGATCTCCTAGCCTCTGTTTGTTCACCTTCATCCTTTGAAGGCATCAACGCAGAGCTAAACTTTACAAATTCTGTCTGTTTCTGCTTCCTGGAAACTCTCAGGTCCTTTTCAACTGTAGAGATATTGGGAGAAAATAGTTAAGAAAACCACAGATGTCCTGAGTGAGATCCTTTGTAATACCTAGTTCAATGAACTGCTATAAGAGATACAAAGGCAAAGGGACTGAGGCTGTTTTATCCCAGCTTCCATATCCTAAATAAACAAGACCTTGGTAACTGTTGTGCGGTAGATCTTTCCCAAGAAAGCTACTTTCTGCGAAAAACAGTCTCCTTACCTAACTCTGTTCCCATTGGTATCTTTTTATATACCTTGTTCTTATTGACTCTGCCTTTTGATGTCCTGATATGAAACCCAAATATGTCCCATATATTACCCCATACATACTAAGATTTCTGCTCTTTGATCGAACATATGCCATTCTTTTCTTCAGTGTGGTGATCTTTTCAGGTTCTGGAAAAGGTATGAGTGTTTGTTCAGCAAGGGCCTCAACTTCACCAGCCTCTGATATATCAGAAGAAAATGTAAATTGTTGGTGTCTATGTGACAACATCAGGTTCTCATTCAGCTGCTGCTCCACCTGACTAAGTATGTACTGGATATCTCTAGCTTGAATCCCCAGAAGCTGGTCCAGAGAGGTTTCTCCAATAAATTTCTGCCTATGGAAGTCAAGGGAAAAGAAGGATAATACTGAGTCAGATATAAAGTATAAAAATGAGGAGGGGGGATTTAGGGAGAAAAAAGGGGGGAAAGGAAGGGAAGGAGGAGGAAGAAACGGAGGAAGAGAAACTACAATGGAAGAGGCAGGGATAAAATAGATATTTAAGACAGAGTAGTCTGAAGTAAAGGATGGATAAAGACAAATCAAGGCCAGCAAGGAATAGTCAGGGTAATACAAGATGCTTTTTTGGTTGGGAGACTTGTGGACCTAAGTCTTGAGTAATCTTTTTTTTTTTTTTAACCAATTTGTGTTCTATTTTGGTAATAAGAGCTGGAAATTGAAGCTTTTAAAAATTTTATTTATCGGGGGACTTTCAGCCAAGATGGAGGTGTAGGTAGATACACTTTGCCTCCTCACACAACCAAAAGAAGTACAAGAACAAATTTAAAAACAAAAATAACCAGAACTGACAGAAAATGAAATTGTATAAGGGACTTCCGCCAAGATGGTAGCATAGGTGGACGCACTGCACCGCCGCTCACAACCAGAGAGTTTAAACAACGAACTCAATAGCGAAAAATAAACAACCACAACGGACAGAATCGAACTGAAGGGAAGTCTGACACCCAGTAAGTTGGGGAGGACGTACAGCCAGGCCGGTAAGCGGGGCAGAACGAAGCAGAGGAGCAGAGTGAGAGGCAGTTTGCCCTGAGGGACTCATCCCGTGAGCACCTAACCAAAGCACAACCCCGAGCAACGGGTGAACCTTGCAGGCCGGTGGCGTAACCAGAGAGGCCAGTGGGAACCAGCAGGGCCGAGACTGGCGGAAAAGGTGGTGGGGAACTGGGGAGCAGAGGGTGATAGGGAGCAGTGGTGAACAGCAGACGCCATTGCTCCCTCCCAGGCCCCATCCCCAGAGGAAGCATCACAAAAAAACGACCCAGGTTACCAGGCACCGACAAACACCTAAGACTCCAACAGGTGCACTGAGATAAAAAAGAATGAAAATGGCCAAAATGAAAGATCAGAACAAATTACAACTAACGGACAAAGAGATAGCCGAATTAACAGGTGCCCAGTTTAAAACACTGGTAATCAGGATGCTCACAAAACTGGAAGAAAGGTGGACGCAAATAAATGAACAAATGAAGAATACGATAAAGATAATGGAGGAAGATTTACAGGGAACCGATAGGGATAAAAAAGAAGCTGGGACTCAAACCAATGGGGTGGACCAGAAGGAAGAAACAAGAATTCAAAAAAATGAGGAGGGACTCAGGAACCTCAGAGACATTTGTAAACGGCCCAACATCCGGATCATAGGGCTGCCAGAAGGACAAGAGGAACACCAAGAAACTGAACGTATTTTTGAACAGATAATGAAGGAAAACTTCCCAAATCTGGCAAAGGAAATAGGCTTCCTGGAAGTCCAAGAAGCTCAGAGAACCCCACAGAAGCGGGACCCAAAGAGGAACACACCAAGGCCCATCATAATTGCATTACCTATGATTAAAAATAAAGAGAGAATCTTAGAAGCAGCAAGAGAAAAGGAGACAGTTACCTACAAAGGAATTCCCATAAGACTGTCAGCGCATTTCTCTAAGGAGACCTTCCAAGCAAGAAGGGGCTGGAGAGAAATATTTCAAATCATGAAAAGCAAGGACCTACAACCAAGAATAATCTATCCAGCAAAACTGTCATTTAGAATGGAAGGGCAGAGAAAGTGCTTCTCAGATAAGGTCAAG
>PVJI01021352.1:0-27252 GCA_004026765.1 Micronycteris hirsuta
AAAAAAAAAAAGAATAATGCCTGGGATACACAGCAAACTAATGTTTATAAGCTATTATTATTACTTTATAAACAGAAAATTAAAAGGTTTACATAAATAAAATGCTTTGTTATCAATAATAAAAAAAATTAAAAAAAAAATAAAAATGGATTATAAGATCCAACTACCCCCAAATTTGTAATTGAATAGGTTTTCATAAATTTATATGTGTACACACATGTATATTAGCTTCTATGTATGTTAAATAAACCTGGAAGGCTTAAAAAGAAAAACAAAATGTTAACATTGAATTAATAAGGAGCATGAATAATATGTAGACTTTGTTATACTTCCTTTTGTGCCTTTTGAGTGAGTCATATAAATGCATTATTTATATTAAATAATATTTTTAAGTCCCCTCTTGAAACCGATGACCTCTTACAACTGAATGGAAAGGAAGGAGAATTTATGCAGATCCCGATGTACAGAAAGCTTTTCCAGGAAAAACATGGTGCTGAACTGACCCTGACCAGTTTGCAACGGCTTAAACCTACACACAAATGTGAGTAAGTGTACAATGGTGTCTCATCGGTAAATGGAAGTTTTCCATTTTTCCAATATCTATTTGCAAAATACTGATTAAAATTTACATAAATGTGATTTTTAAATCACCTTATGTAGAACTTGTAATGAAAAGAATAGGTACTCTATCTACTATCTACCTAGGGTGGATCCGCAGAGGAAGCTATTTTTAATATTTTCTCCCCATTGTTAAGTCCCTGTGGACAAATAGTATGTTTACACACCGAGTTACAGATTCCGGAACTGTCTGCAGTAACCATCCACTCCCTGCTGAGCTGGACCAGGATTTAGCTCACATCACGCCCCACCTCTTCCCACTATCCACTTAAAATAGTTACATCGCTATTTTTTTAAGTTTTCCGTTTGTCGTGTTCTTAACTGTAAATAATGTATTTTTCTTTATTTCTTATTCCATCAACTGTTACAGGATCTCTTGACTTTCACTGGGCATTATGAAAACATCCTACCTCTGCCCATCCTGTAGCCCATTCTTCAGCTTTGGCCCTCCCAACGCTGTTACCTAAGTTTACACGGCCATGGTGGTAACATTTGCATTCTATTTTCAGTCATAACTATGTGATGCATACTTTATCCTAAAAAGTTTATCCTAAGTGGTTTATCCTAAATGTTGAAATTTTAAGGCACTGTTTACTTATTACCATAAAATTCTGGTTTACTCTATAGCCAAATAGTATAAAATGATTATAGTTTATTTCCTGTACAGCTTCTAATTTTCACTTGATTTCCTAACTAGTTTTTTTTCTTCCATTATTTAACTTTTTCATGATTTTCAGAGTTCGAGACATTTTCATAACATTTTTATTTTTCCTCTGTAATCTCAGGTCACGTTTTTTACTGTCTCTTCCTTCCCAGAGCCTTCCACCTTCTGCTGTATTGATACATCAGTCTAAGCTTGCTCACGCAATTCTCTTCGTAAACTTCCCTGCCTGGCTATCTGGTTATATACCTGGCACCTCAGTGGGTCCCTTGACTATAGGGAAAGCACTGGGCCAACATGTCTCTCCAGCTACTACAATGAGACGCTTCAGCCTAAAGGCCTGAGGTTCTTGAGGAAAAGGATAATGAAAAAAGTCAAAATACCATATTCTATGCTCTTCGTTTGCATGCCTCCAGAATAGCAATCTGTCTTTTCAAGAAGTTCCAAAAGCTGATGATTCAAATAAGGCAATTCAAACTTGATTTTAATTTGGTTATTTAACACATGCCAGTTGTGATTCATTCAGTTTCATACTGAAATATTGTACTTTATTTTTCTTTCCAGGACTATTTGACAGACTCTAAATAGAACCTCTTTTTTTTTAATAATAAAGACTGCCTAATTGTCAAAAGAGGTAAAATATTGTGCATGGACTAATGACTAAGATTTCACTCTATTTTACTAAGGTAAAATAGAGCTCTGGTTCAGTTTCCTCAATAATGACCTATTTTTCTAGAGTCTACTTCTTGTGAGCCTGTATGACGGGGTAGGGAAGGAGGTATGTGATTACTCACCAACCTGATTAACTTTTTTCTGTTTGACAAAGGATTGTGTCATAGTTATATATAGCCCTGATTCCATTTAAATATCTGCGTGACAAATATTCTTCACATAGAAAAGAGCAGGACTTGAGTAATGTGACTAATTCAGCGTACATAATTTGTTAGTGCAGTTAGTTCTGATTCAGAAATTCTTAGAATTAATGGAATGCATAAAAGATGGACAGTCTCACTTTCGCTTCTCTCATAGTGATTCAGTTTATGCTAAACCCTAACCTTTTTGTACAGAGATCAGTATCTTAAAGACATTTGGTGAGCAAATAGCTTATTTTACTCATTTCCATTTTAAAAACATGACCTAGGAAATTTAATTTGTTTACGGAGCTCTCTGTCCTATCTTCTCCTTTTGCTCAGTGAGTATTTACTAAATGTTTAGTACCTGAAGCTTTCTTCCACTTACCAGGCACGGTGCTAGGTTCTTGGAGGAACCAAAGTAATTGAAATACCAATACCTCACCCCAAGTAACTGAAAATACAGATAGAAACATACAAAATGTAAATATGAAACAAAAAATATCCAAAACAGTTAACACTCAAGGGCTCCATCATGCGGCACGCAAAGCCGGGGGCACTCAAGGACATCTGAGGAGAGAAAAGAGAAACTGGGCAGGAAGACCATGGAAGGTTGCCTGCAGGTTATTTTGATGCAAGCACTTTATGCCAATTTATAGTCTGTGAAGCACAATTTTTTTCATTCTATCTGAAACATGATTTAATTTCTCGGGTTTGTTTGTTTTTTTTCCCTCTCTCGGTGATGAGTGTTAGATTAAAATACTGTTTGTATTGGAAAGTTGACTCTAAATGTCAGCATTTACCTATGTATATGGCTTTGAATTGGGCCTATCACTCTAACTAAAATTCATACTTAAACTCATTCAAGTAAAACTCCTTATTCTTTGCAAGCAAGTTGAACTCAGAGGCCTGGCCATTTTAGTTTAAGGCACATTGATAGTATCCTAAGACCAGCCTTAATGCAATGGAGAAGTCATCACTCAAGCAATGGGTAAACTTATTTTAAACACCAGCCCCATGGCCAGGAATTTATGATATAAGAATATTCATTTTAGGAAATAAGTATTTCCCAAAAACTGAAACTCAGAAGTATGAAACCACATGAAACTGCCAGTTGTGCAGGTCATAATATCAAGCATTGCAGGTGACTCATCAGAGTTCAGACTCCCTCTCCCTCGGTTCTCCTGGCAGCCCCTACCCATGGATCAGACTTGCCTGCATGCCCCCGCCCCAAAAAAGTAAACAGATAAAGGAAAGGCTATGTTTATTTCCAAAATATTAATATTTAAACTGGGGGGAGTAGATAAATTATCTCCAGAGTATTCAAAGTAGGCAACTGACCTTTGCTAATTTCCATGAAGTTTCTTTGAACATTTCTTACTTCAGCTAAGAATAACCAGTATAACAATATGTACATTTGATTTTCTATAAATTAAATGATACAGAGTGCTTATTCTAGACTCTTAGACGTTCATATGGGAAAAGAGGACAGAAAGAGAAATGTTTGTCAGCCTTGACCCAGAGCCCCTAGGACAAAGAGGAGTAATATTCTGAGGTCTATTCAAACTTCGGCTTCTCCACAGATCATCACAATCAAGATGCCAATTAACACTAAATATGACAGTGGCTTTTGTGACGTGGACAGCTGGCCACTCAGAGATACACAAGGACCACCTGCTCATATAACATAGGCCACCCAACAGGCACCAGATGGTGACAACATGTGAATGTTATTACTACAGTCATTCCCACCTCAGTTCTAGTTGAACTGGACATTAGGAGAAAAATATGTAAAATTCTCACATGATTTTTAGAACAATATGGCTCTCTATAAATCTCATATGTATGACTTACGTGGGGCCAAAGAATCATTCCTGGGCATTGGTGGTTCAGCGGAGTTCTGCATCATCTGGCAATTAGAAGCAGTTGGCTTAACCAACATCCACTGCACCTGCTGAGATGCCCTTATGAAAAGCTTGGAGAAGAGAAATGTAGAAAAATTAGCTCTAGGAAAAGACTTGAGTAAGGTGATAAAGTTAGGAGTTGGGAAAAAAAGTGAAAAGTGGTTGTCATTAAAGGTAAGTGCCAAAGCAGCAAAAGGAGCCAAGAGATACCCGTGTTGGGTTACATATCCCAAGTCCTTCAAATTTGCTCCTGGAGATACACATTTTCAAGAAAAAAAAACATTCTAGAAACTTTTAAACATGCTCATTGCCTGCAAAAAAAGGGGGAAAATACAAATTTTTCAATAAATATTCACTAGGAGGTTGAGAGAGAACACTCAAGAGTTGAAATCACTTCCCAAAGCTGAAGAAAAAGTTCTGTTAAACTGGCTGATGCCCAAGCCCAGAAGAACTTGGCTGACGATTGTGGAGACATAGTTTGTACTTTGGACAAAGAGGAATCCATGGTTGTGTTTCATAGGGAAGAAGGGACCCGAGATGTCAGGCCAATACCTTAGTAACGAAAATAACATTGTCTAGGGAGCTAGTTGGGATGGTGAGTAAAACTGCCTAGCACATTATACACTAATCAAAACACCATAGAGATTCCATTAATGTTATTTATTCTGCATTATCACCCAATAGCATCTCTGTTTACCTATAAAAAAGAATCTCAGACTCCCATTTTCTTAACAACATAGGTGAACCTTGTTGAAACAGCAGCCAGGTGTCAAATATGATTTCCTGAATTTCCTATTACAACAAACTTAGCAGGTGTTCTAAATCTCTAAATAAAACTCTTAGGGCTTTGGAAGGAGGGCTCTTAGCTTCGAAAAATGGGGTCAGTATAAAAAAGATTCTGGAAAAAATCTAGAAAAAGCAAAAGGAACGATCAGAGAAAAATATTGGTAAAATATGACAAATGCCTTTCTCAGTATTATGTCCAACATGTTTACCGAGCTGCACAATTAATAAAAAATATTCTGTACTGGAGTTCCTAATTATTATTCCACACAGGACAGAACACCTCTTCATTATCCCTTTCTGAATTGATTGTGTACATCAAACAGTCGAGATATAAATAAAATATGCCTGCATGCATAATACTCTCACATTAAAGCTGGAGGCAATTAACCTATGATTTCTCATTAATTAAATTAAAATAACCTTCTAAAAAATGTCTAAAAGTCTAAACAGATTTCTCTTAGTGTAGATTTTCCTCACAATGATGCAGAGAGGCCCAAATTTATCACACCAATAAAAAAAAAAAAACATGCTATTTCTGATTTTATCCCAAGCTTGTCTCTAGTTTTCTCCTGAGGTTCTAGTTTCATTTTGCTAAATCCGATTACAATGTCAGGGTTTTTTCCCCTCTGTCTTTGAAAATACCTGTTTTCATCAAGAATTTTTTTCTATCAAATTGTTCAAGCACCTTCTCCCTGAGCTGGATCTATATTTATAGCATAAAGCTGCAAATTATGTGGTGAATTTGCTTAATTCAGGTGGTTGAAGCACGGGGCCTGAATGTGGGGCTGACCACAGCGTGGCTGGAAATTCCCATCACCTCCTGTCCAGGGTCTCTCCGATCTTTCGTCTCCTTCCCTGACTCCCAGTTACACCAAGTTGTTAATTACTTCAGATTTTAGCTGTGTTCCTTCTACAGTATATATATTTTTTTATCTTACAATAGGCATAAAAGGACATGTATCCAAAGAGTATATCCTTATTAATAGAGTTTTTCATTTTGCTTTACTCTGAAGTCTTTTGATGGATCTCCTAAAATCCCACTGTATTAAGAGACCACATGGTCACTATTGCCCCCACCTAAAGCCTGCCCTCCTTAGTACACGATCAGGCCTACTAAGGTAGTACACAATCAGGTGATAAAATTTTTGTAAACACTATGCATTGATTGATTCATCTCTTCTCTAATGGGAAAAGCATACCTATTCACTCTTTTTCTCATATCCTGAGACTCTGTCTGACATAGTGCTTTCACATGGTAAGTCCTCAATAAATGCTATGCCGAACTGAATTTTAAGCCTGGATTTATTTCTTGCCTCCACATCAGCCCCCCATCTCAACTACCATAGGCTGTTAGTGACTGCAATTGTCTTCTAGTCAGCTGGACAAGAACTTTGGAGACATCTTTCACTCTTCTGTCACCTTTTCTTAATCTTTTTATTGATTTCCTCATGAGATACTCATTTCTTCCTTCAAAAGATTGAATTAATTCCTTTTCTTTGAAGCCAACCACCACAGCCTGAGATAGACACTTTTAATTTTGTGTCATCAACCTAAGCTTTCCCTACCAGCCCTCTAATCCCTCTCACTGACCCTAAGTTATCTCTCTTTAATGGGAATTACATATACTCTTTCTCAACGTCTTCCTTCAGCCTTGTTTTTCTCTCAACCTCCTCCTCATACACCTGCAAGGTCTCTATGGCATGCATCGTCCGTAGCCTATCCATGCTAGTAGAGTCCTGGACCTTGTATTCTAACGGTAGGACAGATCCTCCACTCTTTCAAAGAACAGCACCACCCCTGCTCTATGATTTGTCTAGACCAGCCAATGGTCCAGGTAGGCTCTTGACCCAATTCTGGCCAATGAGCTTTAATGAAAAGTCACCAGGGAGTTTCCATTCCTGAATAAAATGGCAAAGCCTCTTAAGCACAAAATATTATACCCTTGTCTCTCCCTTACTGCTTGTAATATGGATATAAGGTTGTAATTCTTAGACCTATGCCAAAGAATAAGAATAGCAGACTAAAAGAACAGAAAAACCTTAGAACCTAGAAAACAGTCATTGAGCTGCTAAATCAACACTTCAAGATTTTGGGGGACTTTCAGACTTCTGGTCAAGATGGAGGCATAAGTAAACACAGCTCGCCTACAGAACCACGGCAAAAGTTATAACTAGACTACAAACAAATATCACCCAGACTTGTCAGAATATTGAGCTGTATGGAAGTCCAACAACCAAGGAATTAATAAAGTCATATTTATCCAGAATGGTAGGAGGGGCAGAGATATAGGGATGCTCGGAGAGACACTGAGACCCAGAGATATGGAATGGGTAGTATCACACCAATATGTGGTGGATAAAAATTAGGAGAGATACCTTGGAAGCGAGGGATCCCAGGCCCACACAAGACCATCCAGGCCGGGATTCCAAAGCCAGAAAGATAAGTCCCTATAACTTCTGGCTGTAAAACCAGTAGCAGCAGAAGAAACTTTGGGATTCTCAGGAGTCTCCTTTTAAAGGGCCCTCAATGGACTTAAGACTTATGCAGACTCATTCCCTCTGGGATTCAGTACCAGAGAAGCAGCTGGAAGAGCACCAGTGACACCAAGGAGAAACTGAAGTGTCTGATATCAGGGCAAGTGCCGAGAGACCTCTTCCCTCTGACAAAACTCTAGAAGCCAGGCGGCAGCATTGTCCCCTTTCTGAGCCTTCCCCCTCACAGAGCCACAGAGTGGCAACACCATATCAGAGAATCCATCTACCTGGTTCACATGGATTGCCCCACCCTGGTGATTACCTAAGGTTCCACCCCATCCAACTTTCCAGTGTGCTTTTCTACAATAAGGCATACTACTAAGACAGGGAGTCGAAGCAGCTCTACCTGATACAAAGAAACAAACACAGGGAGGCTGCCAAAATGAGGAGACTAAGAAATATGACCCAAATGAAAGAACAGAACAAAGAACTAAATAAAATGAGATAAGCAGCCCTGGCTGGTGTGGCTCAGTGGATTGAGCGCGGGCTGGGAACCAAGCGGTCCCGGTTTGATTCCCAGTCAGGGCACATGCCTGGGTTGCGGGCCAGGTCCCCATGAGGGCCATGTGAGAGGCAACCATACATTGCTGTTTCTCTCCCTCTCTTTCTCCCTCCCTTCCCCTCTCTCTAAAAAATAAAATAAAAATAAAATCTTTAAAAAAAATGAGATAAGCAATCTATCAGATGCAGAGTTTAAAACACTGGTTATTAGGATGCTCAAGGAACTCACTGGGTACTTCAACAGCATAAGAAAGACCCAGCAGAAATGAAGATTACACTAAGTGAAATAAAGAATAATTTACAGGGAACCAACAGTGGAATAGATAAAGCCAAGAATCAAATCAATGATTTGGAACACAAAGAAGAAAAAAATGTTCAATTAGAACAGCAAGAAGAAAAAGTATCCATGCCCTGGCTGGTGTAGCTTGGTGGATTGAGCACAGGCCTGAGAATCAAGGGGCCACTGGTTTGATTCCCCATCAGGGCACATACCTGAGTTGCAGGCCAGGTTCTTAGTAGGGGATGCCTTGAGAGGCAACCACACATTGATGTTTCTCTCCTCTTTCTCTCCCTTCCCCTCTCTCTAAAAATGAATAAATAAATTCTCAAAAAAAAAAGGAAAAAAGTATCCCCAAAAATTAGGATAGATAAGGAGCCTCCAGGACAAATTCAAACACTCCAACATTCTAAACATAGGGATGCCAGAAGGAAAAGAGAAAGAGCAAGGAATGGAAAACTTATTTGAAAAAAAAAAAAGAAAGAAAAATTTCCTAATTTGGTGTAGGAAATAGACATATAAGTCCAGGAAGCACAGAGAGTCCCAAACAAGATGTATGCAAAGAGGACCACACCAAGACACATCATAATTAAAATGCCAAAGGTTAAAGGTAAAGAGAGAATCTTAAAGCAGCAAGAGAAAAGGAGACAGTTGCCTACAAAGGAGGTCCTACAAGACTGTCAGCTGATTTCAGAAAAGAAACTTTGCAGTCTAGAAGGGACAGGCAAGAAGTATTCAAAGTGATGAAAAGCAAGGACCTACAACCTAGATTACTCTATCCAGCAAAGTTATCATTTAGAATTGAAGGGCAGATAAAGTGCTTCCCAGACAAGGTAAAGCTAAAGGAGTTCATCATCAGCAAGCCATTATTATATGAAATGTTAAAGGGACTTATTTAAGAAAAAGAAGAAAATCAAAACTATGAACATTAAAGTGGTAATAAATTCACAACTATCAACAACTGAATCTAAAAAACAAACTAATCAAACAACCATAACAGGAAAAGAATCATAGATATGGAGAGCAGCTGGAGGGTTATCAGTTGGGAGTAAGAAAGGGTAGAATAGAGGAAAAGGTGAAGGGATTAAGAAGCATAATTGGTAGGTAGAGAATAAACAGGGAGATGTTAAGAATAGTATAGGAAATGGAGTATCTGAAGAACTTATATGCATGACCTATGGACATGAACTAAGGTGGGGATTGCTGGAGGGAATGGGGGGTTATCAGATGGAGGGAGACAAAGGGGGGAAAATTGGGACAATTCTAGTAGCATAATCAATACAATACATTAAAAAAGATGTTCGTTAAAGTACAAAAATGTAATTTTAATGTGTGTATTTTAGTTGAAATATATTAAAACAAATAATTTTACTGTCTAAGACGAATCTGCAGAGAGACTATGTAAAACATTGTCTTCGATGTCCCCATTTGGGACTCTCTGACACAGAAGACCATGAGTGCCCAGAACACTGCATAACTCCATGATAAATTCTTGCAAGGCACTGATAGCATGTTACACAGGATTTAACGTCAGGATACACACAATCTCCAATCCAACAAGGGCATCTGAGAAATTCACTAAGCCTGTTTTTGAACAATTGAATCTGTCATGTGCTCTCTGAGAAGTCCCTGAAGAAGTATGTGTCTGACAGGATACAATGGCATTGGAGAAGCTATTATAGTCAATTCTATGAATCAGGTACCCTGATTCCCCAAGGCAGTTTTTACAAGAGCAGGTCAATGGCCTATGTTTCAAGCTTTGTTTTAAAATGATAAGAGGGATTTGAGGAAGGGTTTCCTTTTAGTTACAATACCTTTTAAAACTATATTAAAATAAGATGGATGCTATTTATACAAAGGAATCTTTTGACAAAAGAGGATTTTGTGACAAATACAATGATGTGTTAATCCATTTTTATGGCAGATCATCATAAATAGAACATAGTATGCGATGCATATAGAAACAATAATGCATAAGAAAGTATAAAGTATTAAAGTAATGTGGCTTAATTTTACAAATCTATACATATGATTTTTTAGCTCTTTCAGAGTAGTCACCTTTGAGGCTGTGCCCTTGTTGCAATAAGGTTCAAAATAGACTCTTCAATAGTGACCCTTGAGAATCCTTAACCATTGAGAATGGAATTCTGTTTTGGAAACAAGACAAAGTCATTACATTTCATGAAATTAACTCAACTTGCCAAAAGCCTAGTGTCCCTCAAAAACCAATGTAATCCGAGGACCCCTCATGCCTTGGCTCCTACAGACTGGGTCTCGCCAACATTACACAGGTAGAAAAATCCAGATAGAGCCCCTCTTTAGGCTCTTAGACATCAAAAGTCTCATTCCTTTAAAATAGCCTCCAGGATTTAAGGACTGATTATCCCAAGGGTAAAGTAAAGATCACTCCTTCTATGTGGTCTAACTTATGATCCTAAACACCCCAAATTCATGAGGCCAATTCAGTCCCCTCCCCTGCATTTCCCAAAGGCTCAGCTAATCATAATCTCATCTGGGACACCCAAATCTTTCACTATTACTTCAGGGCTTTTGCCTCATGGCCTGTACTCTACTGATGTAAAGACTCAGGTCCAATATCCTCAATTCACTATTTTCAAAGCCTTCTTTCCTTGTCCCAGGGTCACCAAAACAGCTTCAATTTATACCCTTGCAATATCCTATTTACAGGGACGTGTCAGAAAGTATATCACATATTGCACAAGTCCTGGGGAACATTCCACCTCCTTCATCTCAAAGCTTCATAACTTCCTCTACCAATGACCCTCAAAATTATATCAAGCCTTAATCACACATTCACAATGGACCATCAACTGAAACTCCTTTTGATACTACTTGAAAAGCACAAGATCTTGAAAAAAAGGAAACTAAGATTGTTCTTTGAAATTAAACTATAAACATGCTAGCCCTCCCTTTCAAAATCTGTACTGTCTGATTATATCCAGATTAAAACTTTGAGTTACGGTTGGTATTCCTCCCTCTCTAAATTCTCACTACTCACTATCCAGAACTTGAGAATGAAATATGTTTCAGCTCTTGCCATTCAAACCTAAGAACCAAATATATTAGGATGTTGAGGGAGAGTACACCAAAATTGTAAAACCACATAGAAAGAAAAGAATGGGTCATAAGGCCTGCAAGACTTGATTAAACTCTGATTTAGCAAAAAGAAAAAAAAACCTGCTTTAACTTATTAACCTCTTTTAAGAATGTGTAGATGAAAGTGAGACAGGACTATAACCTAGGACAAGTGGAATAGGGAAACTGAAACAAATAGCTGAAGAAACTGGCAGAGCCATTTACAGCCAGATGCAGAAGACCACTTCCCTAAAATAACGTCCAGGCCCCAGTTGTATTTCAATTCCAGGCCCAGAAAAGCAGCAAAATCAGGTGGACAACCACAGCACAAGCTGCAATGACTAACGACCACCTGCTCAGACACTGACCAATCAGTGGAGACTGTGACCCAAAGAGGACACCTGAAAAACTGAGGAGTATTCTGAAACCCTCCCCTGAGGCCTCTCCTACGATTCCTGCCTGCAAAAGAGAGATAAAAACGTAAAGACAAAAAACCCAGCCTGCACTCTTCCTCTGGGTAGCAGCCCTTATCATTCCCTTTCCCCTCTTCTTCCCGCTCTTCTTCTCCAACAGGCATGCATCTCCTAAACTCTGAGAGTCCCCATGAGACTTGCTACCAGGAGAGCAATGGGCAGTGACAGCTTGTCCCAGGCTAATCCCCTGAAACTTTCCCCAAGGCCCATTTTCTCTGACTTCCCAGTGAGCTCAGGCAGCCCAGCCTAGGCTCTCCCACTGCTTCTTCTCTGCTAAGCCCTTCCTTGATTTACTGTCTCCAGCTTTAATAAACATACCCTCATCTTTATGGTCTCACTGTGAAATCTTTCCTACATGAAGTCAAGAACCCACACACTATAGTGGGCCCTAGGCAGACCTTCTCAGGGCCAGATTCCCTGTCTGGTAGCAAAAGGAAGGATGATCAGCCATGAAAACATAGATAAGTGTAATATAAACACTGTGCCCAACATGCCCTTCCTAGGAGAGGAAGCTTCAGCCGAATAATTAAGTATTTCAGGTATAAAATAGAATAAAATATTGGATTTAAATAGAAACTATGCATGTCCACATTGTTATCAGATTCTAGCCATTCATTTTCTTTGAGCTGTTTTACTACTCTTTTAAATTGATAAACATGCAGGGAGGCATACACTGTGCCTCCTCATATAGCCAAAAGGACAATAACACATTTAAAAAAATCATAACTTCCAGAAAATCAAATTGTATGAAAGTCCAACAACCAAGGAGTTAAAGAAGAAACATTCATCCAGAACCAGTAGGAGGGGCTGAGACAGGCAGCCAGAGCAGAGAGGACTTGCGGCAAGGCAGTGGCTGGCAGAGTGGGCAGTCCCACATTTGCATGCGGAGAAATCAGGAGAAACAACTGAGGAGCAAGACAGATCATGCAACCCAGGGTTCCAGCTCAGGGATATAAAGCTTCAAAACTTTTGACTGAAAAAACCTATGGGGGTTGCGACAGAGTGAAAAACTCCCAGCCTCATAGGACAGTTTGTTGGAAAGATCCACGGGGTCCTGGAATGTACACAAACCCACCCTCCTGAGAATCAACACCAGAAGGGTCCAATTTGTTTGTGGGTAGCAGGGGAAGTGACTAAAAGTCAGCAGAGAGTTGAGCAAGCAGAATTGTGCCCTCTCTGACCCCTTCCCCACAGACAGCACTACAACGCAGTGATGTAGGTTGCCTCCTCCATGAATACCTAAGGCTCCACCCAAACTATGTAACAGACATGCCAAGACAAAGAAATATGACCCAAATGAAAGAACAGATCAAAGCTCCAGAAAAAATACAACCAAGTGATGAAGAGACAGCCAACCTATCAGATGCAGAGTTCAAAACTCTGGTAATCAAGATGCTCACAGAAATGGTTAACTATGGTCGCAAAATAAAGGAAAAAGTGAAGGCTATGAAAAGTGAAATAAAGGAAAATGTACAGAGAACCAACAGTGAAGGGAAGGAAACTGAGACTCAGATCAACGGTTTGGAGCAGAAAGAAGAATCAACATTCAACCAGGATAAAATGAAGAAACAAGAATTCAAAAACATGAGGAGAGGCTTAGGAACCTTTGGGACAACTTTAAACTTTCCAATATCTGAATCATAGGGGTGCCAGGAGGAAAAGAGGGAGAACAAGAAATTGAAAACATAATGAAACACAAGAAATTTAAAACATAATCTAGCAAAGGAAATAGACTTCCAGGAAGTCCAGGAAGCTCAGAGAGCTCCAAAGAAGTTGGACCCAAGGAAGCACACACCAAGGCACATCATAATTACATTACTAAAGATTAAAGATAATGAGAGAATCGTAAAAGCAGCAAGAGAAAATGAGACAGTTACTACAAAGGAATTCCCATAAGACTACCAGCTGATTTCTCAAAAGAAACCTTGCAGGTGAGAAGGGGCTGGAAAGAAGTATTCAAAGTCACGAAAGACAAGGACCTACATCCAAGATTACTCTATCCAGCAAAGCTATCATTTAGAATGGGAGGGCAGATAAAGTGCTTCCCAGATAAGGTCAAGTTAAAGGAGTTCATCATCACTAAGCCTTTATTATATGAAATGTTAAAGGGACTTATCTAAGAAATAAAAGATCAAAAATATGAACAGTAAAACGACAACAAACTCACAACTATCAACAAACAAATCTAAAAAAAAAAAGCAAACAACTAGAAAAGGAACATAATCACAGAAATGGAGATCACATGGAGGGTTATCAGCGGGGAAGGGGAGAATGGGGGAAAAGGTACAGGGAATAAGAAGCATAAATAGTAGGTACAAAATAGACAGGGGGAGGATAAGAATAGTATAGGAAATGTAGAAGCCAAGGAACTTATATGTATGACCCATCGACATGGACTAAGGGGGAGTAATGCAGGTGGGGGGGTGTAGGGCAGAGGGGAGTAAAGGGAGGGATAGGACAACTGTAAAAGCATCGTTAATAAAATACATTAAAAATAAATAAAAAATTGATAAACATTCAAATTCTGTCTTGTCCTTTTAATGGTATGTCATAGATCACACAGACTTTCTTTACTCTTTCTAATTCTTTTCTCTTTGGACTCTTCTGACTGGCCACAGGGGCAGGGAGGATTGGATGAGAAGTGGACATTGCCAGGTGCACCCACAGGCCAGTTGGGGGGATCCACGGGTGAAATATTCCCAGTGGACTATGGGTGGACTCCATGTTACTTTTGTGTCCATCAAGAGTTCTATCTGCCACTCACCTCATCTATTCTCGCCCCCCAGTTACGCCACTCACAATTCAGGACTCCGGGTGAGGTGACAGAAATGAGCCCATTTGCAGTATCCCACACAGCTTGGGGAGCTGAGTGCTTCCACGCTCTCCCCCTTTCCCCTGTTAGAGACATCATGGGCTCATGACGATCTTTCTTGGCCCTAAGCTATGCTGCCTTGGGGGGTGGGGGGCAGGGGGCTGTGACACAGATAGAGTCAAATTGTTCTTTTTACACACTTCAATGAGTCCAAAGTGGATATATATATATATATATATATATATATATATATATATATATACACACACACAAAATTACATAAATATATAAGTATTTGTATAAATAAATATAAATATATATAAATTCCAGTTGAGTGCTAGAAATTCTCCCCTGGAAACCCGGATTCCCGCAAAGGGTCTCTCATCGGTGAGTCATTACTAAGTCAGTGTTTTCCATGTATAACCCGACCATGGCCACTAGGGGCCACAGCTGGTTCACAGGCCTCTGCAATATCCACCGCTGGGCTTGAGGTCTGTCCGCCTATTGTCCGATGCACAGTGGACAAGACTCTTCCCAGATCCCTTGGCACGTGGTGCTGGATCCCACAAGTCCCTCAAAGGCACTTTTGTCTGTGGATGGATGACAATCTTTTGTTGTTATGGGGAGAGACAAAATGAATGGCATGTTGAGGAGAGAGATATAAACAAGCTGCCGCGACAGTGACATCACTTCTGCCCATTAGATTTTTATTGGCTTTGTGTTGATCCTCCTTGAGGAAGACAATGTACCGGTCATGAAAATATAAGTGTTTCAGTTCAGTGGCAGTTCTGTATCTTGTTATAAGTATCAATAACTATCGAGTCAAATCTAAATGGTAAGCACACAAAACAGTTGTAAACAAAATGAAATAAAGCTGAGTAGTATAGCATAACGTACATTAAGATTATGGGCTTCAGGTCAGATCTGGGATAAAATTCAAGTTGTGCCAATTTATAAGCTGTGTGATTTGGGGCAAGTTACTTGATCGCTCTGAATCCTAGTTTTCTTATCAGCAAATGTGAATATTAACACAGGAAGTGTTGGGAAAGTTAACAGTGATACATTTCTAATCCAGATGTCATTTGAGATCACCCTTTTCTTTTCACGCAATGACCACTGGAACCTCCAGTTCCCAGTTGCTTTGGGCCACCTTGAGGCTTATATTCCTTGGTCATCTTTTCTTCTAAATTCTCGTTTCTGCTAAAACTTGGACAACTTCCATATCTTGCCTCCTACATCTTCCTTTTTTTTCCTTAACTGCACCACCCTAAAAAGAGCACAGACCCTTTTCTTAATTTCTCTGAAGTACCACCACTCACTCAAGGCATTTGTGCCTAATAGACACTAACACTTAAAAATGGATATTTGAACTGTTGTGAGTTATTTCCTGTTACCAACCGACTTTCCCACTAAAGTTACTGTCTCACTCCCAAAATGTTCCTTATATCTTTTTCTACTTTATAGTATCTTCTATTCCCAACCACAGAAGTTTCCATTTTATTTTTATTTTGAAAATTAGTGTAGTTACCTTTATTCTTACACCCAAGGACATTATTGTTATGCCCTAAGAGTTTGATTTTGAGAACAATTTGGTGATTGGCCTTTAAAATAATGTTGTTTTCTGTTAGCTACATTCCTAAAATTCCTGGAAAAGCAGACATTCAATTACTGGTAGTTATTATCATTATGCATATAGATCTCTAAGGAAATAACCAGAGAATGCTATTCTCATTTGACTATATAATTTTTTTATGTTTGTTAAAAAAAAAGTTCCATTATTTTATGGTCACCTCTTACAAATTATCATTCTAGAGACCATAAAGGATAATTGAACGCTTTTGTGTTTTAGAGTACTGGAAAAAAGCACACTGTTATTACATTTTCAGTTATATCCCAATAAATGTACATTTGTTTTCCTGTTTTGCAACAACAACCAATTATTTTTCTATGTTAGATGTATTCTGCTTTGAATTTTAGAAAACCACCCTTCTGCATTCTCAGCCTTTATTTCTCCTTGGGTATTGCTGACACTACCCCCATGTTGTGTGATCTAGGGCATTTTATGTGATCCATGCCTAGGAAACAGTTCATTCTATTCCTCAGCCCCAGATACTGGCCTGGGATGGACACATTACCAAAATCAAGTGAATCAGACCAAATGAGATTGAATTACAGATGTTGTCAGGATTTCTAATCATAATGGTTAATTTTGTGTCAACTTGACTGGGCTATGAGGTGCCCAATATTTGGTCAAACAATTTGGGTGTACCTGTGCGGATATTTCTGGGTGAGATTAACATTTGAATTGGTAGACTGAGTAAAGCGGATTGCTCTTTCTTGTGCGGGTAAACCTCATCCAATCAGTTGAAAACTTGAATAGAAGAAAAATATTGACACTCCCCTAGTAAGAGAGATTTCTTTCTCTCTGACAGCATTTGAATTGGGATGTTATCTTTTTCTGGCCTTCAGACTCAAACTGAAGTATCAGCTCTTCCTGAGTCTAAAGCCTGTTGGTGTTTGGATGGGAACTAAACCATTAGCTCTCTTGGTTCTCCAGCTTGCCAGCATACCCTGCAGATCTTGGGACTTGCCTGTCTCTTATCAAGTCAGCTAATTAATATATGTCTATATAGGTATGTATATATGCATATGATATAGATATAATATTATATAGACATATATCTCTCTAGAAGGTATCCAGCCATGTAATATGAAAAATAGAGATATTTATTGAGGAAGACACAAGATACAAGAAACATTGTACACAGGACAATGATGCTTTAGTCCCCTTCAAAGTAGGCACCTTGGGACCTCACACAGTTCTCCCAATCACCATCAGCTGCCCCATCATATTTTCCTGAGCCTCATCAATGGTCTGGACTCACTTCTTTTTCAAAGGTGAGTTTTAGTTTTGGGAAAAGCTAGAAGTCATAGGGCACCAAATCTGGGCTATAGGGGGAGTGAATCACTTGAGTGATCTGATATTTCACCAAAAGACTCTGCATGAGACGTGATGCATGAGCCAGTGTGTTGTGATGAAGCTGCCAACCACAAGTTGTCCATAGCTGTGGTCTTCTGAATCATCTGAATAGATTCCGTGGAGGAATGTTCAAGCTTAATACAAAATGTGATGCAGATTCATTGCTCTTCTCACTCAGTCACTTCTCTCACTCACTCACTCTACTCACTCACTCACTCACTCAGCCATGCAATGGCCACACAGTACACTCACTTAATGGCATTACTGCTCCCACTGAGTAGTGCAGTGAAGTTATCATTATTCATGCATGAGCATTCCAGTCCACTCTCCCTGGCTGTCAGGTTGCATCGATGTCGTGCAAACCTTTCTGTTTTTATTAACAATGGCTGGACTTTTTCCAAACAGACCTCATTCATATATATATATGAATATAGATGTTATATATATATAGATGTGTGTATGTATTACATTCGAAATGACTGAGCAAGTAGAGCAATGAATCTGCATCAAATTTTGCATTAAGCTTGAATGTTCCTCCATGGAAACTATTCAAATGATTCAGAAGGCTGCGGCTATGGGCAACTGGTGATTGGCAGCTTCATTACAAAAACACTGCTCATGCATCATGTCTTGTGCAGTCTTTTGACGAAACACCAAATCACCCAGGGGACTCAGCCCGCTTACAGCCCAGCCCAGATTTGGCGCTCTATGTCTTCTGGCTTTTCCCAAAACTAAAAATCACCTTTGAAAAGGAAGAGATTCCAGACCAACAATGAGATTTAAGAAAATACGATGGTGCAGCAGATGGCAATTAGGAGAACTATGTGAGGTCCCAAGGGGTCTACTTTGAAGGGGAATAAAGCATCATTGTCCTATGTACCATGTTTCTTGTATCTTCTTCAATGAATGCCTCTATTTTTCATAGTACACGGCTGGATATCTTGTAGACAGATCATATATATCTCCTATTGGACCTGTTACTCTGCAGAATTCTGACTAATACACCAACCATCCAAGCCAGACCTTTTATAGACATATTGTTGTTGTCAAACGAGGTGATAATTTTTCTGAATGTAAAACCAACACAGAAGAAGACAGCATTAAGCAGTGGAGAGAGAAAGAAACCATATTCTGGTGGCATTTACTTGCATCCTTGATCAAGCAAAACTTGAGACCAATTCTATCCCTGGATCTTTGTTGTTGTTGTTGTTATGTAACAGAACAAACTTCTCTTTTGTTTAAAGGGGATTTTTGTGTCTTGTAACAGAGAGTTTTGCTGACTCATTTTGCCCAAATTGGGTTTAAATAAATTCAAAGAAATATGTACAATCATCCACATAAAAGTATCTAGAAACATGGAAACACACAATAAATTTTTTAAAAATTAGACAAAGTCACTTGGAAGTACGCAAAACTGCATGTAATTAACTTCCAGGGAAAAGGTACAAATTCAGGACCTTCCTAATGTCTAATAATTAATAGTTGTGAAATTCACAGTATCTATGAAATGAAGGAAAGTCAATTTCATAGGAGGTCCCAGTTTTCTGATTCAAGAGGGAAATTCTTCACTACGTATTTGTAGAAGGACAGTGTATGTGGAATGGAAGGCAATGTCCTAAGGGCTAGCCTCACCAAGCATGTATTAATAAGCTTTATTTGACTGTTTTTTTAATGAAGCTCAACAAAAAGCCAAAGCAATGACACCAAACACAGTTCTGTAACAACAGTTTTATGAAAAGCCAATAGGTAGTGGTTCGTTACCCAGCTCTCTGACAGCCAAATTTCAAGCAGTAAAATATCTCTAGAGTAATGGTTCTCAACTTTTCGGCAGTAGGAACTTTAGTCAAGTAAAGGTGTATGTGGAACTCTCTGGATGCCTCCTGGCTGGAGGGCCCAGAGAGCCCACTTAACAATGTGTGCTTCGCACCCTTTTTTCTCTCTCCCACACGGCAGTCCCTATGGAACACCAGGCCTCTGTAGGAATTGAAAAATAATTTTCCCTCTACGCTTCAGAGTTCTTGGCTGAGACGCTCTACCAGAACAGACTAATTACAAGAGAAAAACGAACAGTAGTTTGTTAACATGTGCATCCCATGTATACAAAGGTGATATTCAGGGGAAATGGCTCCTCAAACATCACCCAAGTCATTACTTTAGATACAGACAAAAAAGATGTGGAAGGAAGGTGGCAGGCCAGTTATGAGAGGTTACCAAGAAAAGCACAGTAAACAAGGGTCAGGTTTGTTATGCAGATTTAAGTAGGTGCCTTCTCCATTGACAAGCGTTTCCAGATGATTTAGAGTCATTTTTCTTGTCTTGAGACAGAGAGAAAGACACAATTACAGGTGATTTCCTTTATAAAAGTAAATGTCCCTTACAAATTGGTAACTTCTACTCTATTTTCAGAGCTTCTCCCTTATCTGCAGCTTTTCAAAAATAATCAACCCCAAATCATCCTTATGCAAAAGAGGCATCTTTTGGGGCAAATTCTGCTAACCTTTTGTCCCTGAAACAACAGTTTCAAAACTGAGATAGAGAAAAAATGAATTCATATCAATACAGAAATGTCTCATGAATTGTACTTTGTACATTTTAACTTTCAGAATTTCAAAGCAGAAAACTCCATTTCGAATTGTCTGACATTGAGAAAGGGCAGACTCCATTTGCGTCAGTGATCAGTTAGGTGGAGGATACAATTTCACCGATTCTCCTGTGATCCCAAGAAAATAAAGGAATTCAATCAGAACACGTTCTTCAATATAAGACTACCTATCTCTGAAGGAAATGAGCCAAAATAATACTTGAGGGCGAAGTCATGATTTCCTCAGGAAACAGTTCCAAGTCTGTCCTAATACAAGGACAAGTGGGCAATAAAGATCCAAGAATTTTATATCATAGGGAATATCTTAAATCAGCATTTTGAAAACTTTTCGAACAGCACAGGATCTCTCATAATATACTACATTTACAGAATGTCTAACTTTCAAAAAGGCAATTTCTTAGAGCTCTCTTAAAAACGAGTTGGTTGAAGCCACACCTTTGTGAAAATGAATAATTTGATAAAAGTTCATTGAATATAAGCCAATTCAATGTTGGAAGACATCTGCCAAAAGTGATCATTTGGGGTTGGAGATATTTAAATAATGCATATTCATCCCTAAAGACAATTGGAGAGCAAAATTAATGGTCTGAAACCTAACAGGAGACAGAAAACCCATAGCAGTGATGTAGAGAAGAATGTTTATCTTTTTTATTGTAAATAACATGCATCTATTCCACCCAGAGCAGTTTTAATTCATAAAAGACCATGAGAACAAATAGGAAAACATATGCCCATTTACACTAGCATATTTTCAATGAACATATTGTCAAGTAGGAGGATGGCATCAGCTGACTCGCTTGTGAGGAGGTCTCGGAGCGCAGTTCCTCTGTGAGTCTCAGTAATGAGGCGTTTAGATTGATTGTACATGGCTCAGTTCAGGAGTTGAAAACTGCAATCCATGGTCCAGAGGCCTCAACAAAGTTTTTGTTAGGAACTACCCACGCCCATTTGACTGTTTCATTGCAATCAAATGCTGCTTGTATGTTCCAGTGACAGATCTGAGTGCTCATGGCAGAGAATGCACAGCAGAAAGACTGAAATATTATATTATGCTCCTTTAAGTAAATGTTTGCCCACCTTGGGGTGAGTTAATAATTGGGAACTGCCCCTGGACCAAAGGCCAACAAAATATTTCAAAATCTTAAGTACTTTTTTTTCCACAAAATTACAATGTAAAATTGTGAATGAAAAGTGTTGATATTGGATGAGTAAACCTAAAGCCCAGATGATCATCAGGGAAAACTGACCCAAGAAAAACATACTTGAAATTAGTTAACAAAGAAACAAATATAGAAATTAGAAGACCTGCCTATGTAATCAATAGACCTATAACATAGGGTGAACTAAAATATTACCTTTTAAAAACTGAACAGATTAATTAAGGGACTTGACATTGGGTGAAATAGAGAATTCCTTGCTAAAGAATAAATATTGGATCCATAACGGAGGGTGAAGTAGATTTTTTTTAATTGAATAGATTACTCAATGAACACATCTAGATGGGGAAAAAATAGACCTCATACTTTGCAAATGAACAAAAACTGCAGAGAGCTAAACATCTATAGGAGGTAGTCTATTTGATTTAAAGTCTTTAATCAGCTATTGCAAATGAACAACCACTATTTAAGTGATTAAAATCTAAAAAAAAGCTTTGGGAACTAGAAAGTTCAAGCTGTTCTCAAATTAAATCAACTTCTTTTGTTGTACTTTTTCTGCTCTCAGTACCTCAGAGATGTGGGGCCATCCTTCCTGGGAAAACTCAAGACTGGGTATGAATAAGAGAAATGAGAGAGTAAGTATGTATAGAAAGGCTGAAATTTAAAAGAGAAAGACAGACAGAGAAGACAAATGTGCTCCAAATAAATGGGATGAGTGTCATCAATATCAAAGGAATAATATGATCAGATATTGTTTTAGAAAGATGATGAGGTTAATGAAATATTTAAGGAAGAAAGACTGAAAGAGAGCAGCTAAGATGCTTTGTAATAGTTTAGAGGAGAGATGTTGAAGGTCCTGTTAAGAAAAAGATAATGGGCTGTGGTCAGTGTGGCTCAGTTGGTTGGCACATTATCCTATAACCAAAAGGTTGTAGGTTCAGTCCCAGCCCAGGCATGAAGAGGAAGCAAATAATCAACATTTCTCTTTTCCATTGATGTTTCTCTTTTCCCCCTTCCTCTCTCTCTAAAAGCAATGAAAGAATGCCCTCGGTGTGGATAGAAAAAAATGTATGTGTGTATATATATACATATATATAAAAAACATATATATACACATTTATATATAAAATATATATGTGTGTATATATTTTATATATAGAAATATATGTATATATATTTCTATATATAAATGGGTATATATATTTTATGTAAATATATATTTGTATAATATATGTGTATATATATTGTGTAATATATAAATACTTTGTGTAAATATTATATAAATATATATAAATGTGTCTATTTTATATATAAAGAAGGGGCAATGGGGATGGAGAGAAGCACAACCCAGAGGCATTTACAGTACGGAACAAATTAAGGTGCTAATGACAGTACGATGATGAGGCAAAGTGAATGGACAGCAGGAGTGAGAGATGTTGACTGACATGAAGATACGATTGGGGATTTTAGAGATTAAAGTGCCTGTAGTTAAGGCAAGAAGTACAAGTGGAACGAAAGATTTTGGTGGGCGGCCGGGGGAAGAACGACATGTAATACATTTGATTTTGAACATGTTACATTTGATTTTTCTTCAAGTGATCCATGTGGAACTTTCCAGAAGGAAGTGTAAATTTAAGCTTGGAGCTTAAAATAAAGATTGGAACTGGTCATACACATTTGGCAGCATATGGTCCACTCTAGGCTTTCCACATTGAACATCACTTTCAATGGAGAAAACATGACAATTGAATGTGCGTTTATTTCTTTCTGTGTTATATAAAATAGAGATTCTATCTTTGTTTCTTACTCCTTAGACATACCAAATTGATGGAAAGTTGAAAGCCAATCCCAAAAGATTACATACTAAAGGGTTTCATTTGTATATCATTCTGGGGCGGGGGGGACTAGAAAATGTAAAATTTTAGAAATGGGGAACAGATTAAATGTTGCCAGGAGTTGGGCAGAGGATACAGGACAGAAGTGGGTGTGGTTATGAAGGCCAACAGGAGGGCGTCCCTGCGGTGATGGAACTGTTGTGGTGGCCCATGAACACACACGTGTGGTGTGATTACACATGACTAATCACACACATTAGTACAAGTAAAATTGAAAAAATTGGGACTGAGATTGACGGACTGTATCAATGTCAATATCCTAGTTGTAATATTGCTGTACTATAATTTGAAAGATGTTACCATATCCATGGCCTGATATCTTTGGCCCTGTTCAAATTACTCACTGCAAATTTACAGCATACTTATAAACACAAACTCAGGGCAGCAGGGAGTAGAACCTAGACATCTAGTGAATGGTGGTATTTGAAGGAGGTGTCCCTCTCCCTATACGTAGGGAATGATGTTAAACAGGGCCAGCTTTAGACTCCCCCCGCAAGCGGCACGCACACACAAACACACACACACACACACGGGCTCAGTATAGCTACACTACTTTTCCATTGCTTTAGCACTCACCTCAAGTCTATAGTAAGTTTGACTTTAGTTTTTCTATCATCCTTTATGGTTTTGGTTATAAGTCTCCTTCCAACACTAGTGGATTCCTTATAAAATTGAAGCACGGAAGCACTGTGGCTGGGTGGCTCCACGGGTTGGAGCATTCACCCATATATCAAAAGGTCGTGGGTTTGATACCCAGTCAGGGAACATACTTAGGTTTCATGTTCAATCCTTGGTCAGGACACACACAAGAAACAGGCAACTGATTGATCTCTCTCCCTCTCCCTCCCTCCCTGTCTCCCTCCCTCTCTCTTTCTGAAGTCAATAAACATATCCTCAGGTGAGGATTTTTTTTTTAATTAAAATTGGAATTCAGCAATGAAACTTTTATATGGCCACACTGGTTCCTTTACATTTCTTCATTTAATTGGGACTATGTGTATTTTGTCTTCTGAATTCCCCTTGGGGCT
Source organism: Micronycteris hirsuta (assembly GCA_004026765.1). Taxonomy (NCBI): domain Eukaryota; kingdom Metazoa; phylum Chordata; class Mammalia; order Chiroptera; family Phyllostomidae; genus Micronycteris; species Micronycteris hirsuta. Next base: position 24,176 of record PVJI01021352.1, read on the forward strand.
TTTTACCTATCTTAAGCCATATTCTTTTTCAATAAACACCTGGCCATGGACTATATTTACCTCAGATTTTGTTTTTTATTTTTTCAACACTAATCTATATGTCTGATTATTCTGGGAATGACCTTAATTTTACTTATGAAATCTGAGATGTCATTTATTACTTCTGCATCACCACTACATTCTTCCTTCCTGATAATAATTAGCTCCAAAGTTCTATATGTTACAAAGTCTATCTTCTTGGAAAACAAAGTCTCATCAAGGCAATTGAAGAGTTTCTCAAAGCCCTGCTTTCAGCAGAATAAGTTTTTCGGCAGATGTCTAGATACTTCAATGTTCCTGTCACAACCAGATTCCTGCACCTGTTTTGGAATCTGTGTGAAGAATGTATCATTCTCCCTTAACTGCCCAGCTCTCCGCATGGGTGACATTACATCTGTTTCCTTCTCCAGTTACCCTCAACCAGATGTTCCCAACTGTGTTTCCAAAATCAGGTTTATTAACTTTCTTTTGGAGGAAACCTCTTGAGAAACAATGATACTCTCCAACCATTTCCTATTATGTCTATTGCTCTTGCCAACGTGTGATGTCATCTTCTTTGCCATTTACGGTATTGGTGGTTCTTATGATCACGTGTGTACCAATTTTTGGTAAAAATCTTTAGTTATTTTATTACTCTATAAATGCCTCTAATCATAAGTGTCCATCATTAACTTCTTATTTATCTCTCCCCTGAGAGCCAGTAAGTTCTCCCTCTTCTAAAGGGAAAAAGCTATACCACAACAGACATTCCTGATGATGTCAAAATTGTATAGTGTTCTTTGGGGACATTTTTCTTCTTTCCCCTCAATTTTCACTTTTTAGAGGCCTTTTCTAACAGTTTGGTGAGGCTCTTGCTGAATACATTCTTTTCAGGCAATTGCCTAGTGAATCGGAATAGGCTTAGTTTTATAAAATCCTAAGAAAAAAATCATTTTCAATTAAATTATTGTTCAACTTGTTCAACAGTTAGCATACAAACTTAAATAAGAAACAAAAAAATGTTCAAGTCTCCTAGTAGCTCTAGGTAAAAAATTTTGAGAGGACAAATAACATTACAGGGGTGAAGCAGAAAATTTTAAATAAAAATGCTTTCATTGTTTTCAATGGCCCCCTACCTTTTTTTACCATTTTGAAACATGCTTTATAAGTAACAAAATCATCGTACCAGCTCCTTACAGATGTTAATGATCTAGAATGATAAGCTGTTATAATCTTCAGTCATAGATATTTCCTGTCATTCCAAAGGGCACCTCCAGACATCCGGTTCAATGATCGCTTATTTAACACAAGGCGATTTGTAGAGCTGTGTTTGAGTTATGTGTGTGCTTGTTTTAAACAATATGTAAAAGAAGAAAAAACCTTTTTCTGGTAGAATTCATGATCCCACGACTGGTGTTTTCTTTGATTCTGTTACGCAGCAGTAGGGGCAGATACTCTAAAATAAGAACAATTGGGTGGTATCCAGATAAGGGGAATTATGTTTCCAGAGAGAAATCCCTTTGGTGGCCAATTTTTTTCCAAGAAAGTGACAACTATGTGACAAGTAATTAGGTTGCTAGTGTGTAACACTTTAATAGTTCATGTCATCTATTCCCAAGTCCAAGTCAACGATTCTCACATGTGGCCAAAGCACAAGCAGAGGAAAGCAACGGAAAATAGGAAAATGTAGAGAACAGAAATAAGATAAACCTAAGTACCAATGGAAAAATGCCACGGAAAACATCAAAATCTATAGTGTAGCGTAAGGTAAGAAATCTAACCACAAGAAACAGAAAGTTGCAAAAGAGAAATGACAAAAATAAAAATAAATATATATAAGGTTACAAAAATGCCAGGGAGCGGCAACAGAGCTACAGTAACCTAAGACTGATGACATAACACTTTTTCCATCTGAACGTCCCCTGAATGTCCCTGGATAGTAAGAAATAGACCAAATCAAGAAAGGCAGTGCCAGTGAGGGAGGGGCAAATACTCAGAGGTCTAGGTACATGGGGTCCAAAGAGGTATAGTACATATCAGCTTGGTTTAGAAGAGCCCCAATCACTATGGAAGTTCAGTCCCTGAGGCAGGCCAAAGTAATAGAAGGTTCCAGGAAGAAGTGATGTCATCGTTCTGATAATTCACTTCACCCATTGCATGATGTCCAATGGGCAAGTGACAGTTGAAGGGACAGGGTCTATCCCTATCCTGAAATCTCAGTGGAGATTCAAATACTCTAAATAATAGAATAGCAAACTGGATCCAACTATATAGAAATAATACAATATGACCTTCTTTGATTTGCCCCAGGAATTCAAAATTGTTTTAACATTAGAAAATCAATCAGTGTAATTCAGTGTATTTGCTGAATATTATGATGATTTGCACAGAGGCAGAAAAGGCATCTAATAAAATTCAACATTCTGTCAAGGTAAGTACTAGCAAATGACCAAAAATCAACCACTCTATTTAATGGTGCAACATTTCTTTCTGAGATAGCCGGAAGTACAAAAATAGGACTGTTACTTCTGTTCAACTCTATGCTGGAGGTCTTAGCCAGTGCAGTAAGGCAAAAGAAAATAAAAGTGAAAGGATTAGAAAGAAGCCAAATTTTCATTACTTACAGATGACATAAGTGTGTATAAAAATGTAAATGATTCACGCCTGGCTGATGTGGCTCAGTGGATTGAGTGCTGGCCTGAGATCCAAAGGGTCGCTGGTTTGATTCCTGGGTTGCAGGCCAGGTCCCCAGTAAGGAGCATGTGAGAGGCAACCACACATTGATGTTCCTCTCCCTCTCTCTTTCCCTCCCTTCCCCTCTCTCTAAGAATAAATGAAAAAAATCTTTTTTTTAAATTCTATTAAAAAATGGGCAAAAGACCTGAACAGACACTTCTCAAAAAAAGACATACGGAGGGCCCAAAATCATATGAAAAGATGCTCAATATCATTAGCCATCAGAGAGATGCAAATTAAAACCACAATGAGATACCACCTCACACCAGTCAGAATGGCCATTATCAACAAAGCAACGGATAACTGTTGGAGGGGATGTGGAG
>PVJI01021353.1:0-26822 GCA_004026765.1 Micronycteris hirsuta
TTAAAAAAAAAAAAAAAAAAAAGGAAAGGAAAGGAAACTAATTTTTATCAGGAGAGAAAGAGTTTAAGAAAGATGGACACTTGCCCTGGCTGGTGTAGCTCAGTGGATTGAGCACAGGCTGGGAACCAAAGGGTCCTTGTTCGATTCCCCATCAGGACACATGCCTGGGTTGCAGGCCAGGTCCCCAGTGAGGGCCATGTGAGAGGCAACCACACATTATTGTTTCTCTCCCTCTCTTTCTCCCTCCATTCCCTCTCTCTAAAAATAAATAAATAAAATCTTTAAAAAAAAGTAGTTATTAAAAAAAAGAAATATGGACACTGAAGAAGATATTAAGTATGTGCCTAATTTAGATAATACAAAGTAAGAGATTAGGGAGCTACCTAACCATTAAACTTTATGCAAATAGGCATTTCATGAGAAGTTAACAAAGCTCACTACCTAGATTCTGACCACAGGCTCCTTCAGAATATATGTCAACATAAAAGGGACATGAATAATAACTTGATTTTGATTCCTTCAGGCCAGCTGACACAGAGCAAGAATAACATTACACACTTTTTTTCTGGGAAGCAGAATATCTAACCAATATTCATGTTATATTAAATATTAAATGTCAGGGTTAAAGAAAAGAGAAATACATCAAAATTTGATTAGAGAGGTATTTAGTTTCCTTTTTTGTGGTTTAATGTGATTTTTTTAACTTGCCTATTTTCTTTCTTCTGTAGAATACTTACAGAAATGGGTCATAATAGCAAGAATTCAGGGTGATTGCAAAAATGGAAATTTGGATACCATTTCCTGATTTATTTCGTTCTGCTAGTAACCTGAGTATCAATTTCTTCAGATTGCTAATCTCTCCACCAAAAAATATTTTACTTGTATTTCTATATTCTATATTCCTCTTTAGTAAAACCATTATGACATGATTGCTCCCCCTACACACACACACACTGAATAGTTCTTTAATCTTGGAAGATGCAATATAAAAATCTTTTGTTCTCCTATTTGGAATTTAGTCTCAACTTTGGAAAAATATATACAATATATTTTTCAGAGACATAGCAGCTCTACCTAATATAAAGAAATAAACACAGGAAGGATGCCAAATGAGGAGACAAAAAATAAAAATAAAATAAAACATGTCCCAAATGAAATAACAGAATAAAACTCCAGAACAATGAGCTAAACAGATGAAGAGTTCAAAACACTGGTTATAAGGATTCTCAATGAACTTACAGGAAAAGTAGATGAACTAAGTGAGAACTAAAACAGAATTAGAAAACATAAGAATTAGTCAAAATGAAGAATGCATTAACTGAAATGAAGAATACAGTATAGGGAATCAACAGTTTAGTTGATGAAGCAGAGGATCAAATCAGCAATATAGAAGATAAGGAAGCAGAAATATCCAATCTGAAAGTAAAAATAAAAATGAATAAAAAATGAGGATAGTATAATGAGCCTCTGGCACAATTTCAAGTGTACTAATGTTTGCATCATGTAGGCGACTAAAGATAGAGAGAGAGAGAGCAAGGAATTGAAAACCTATGTGGAAGAATAGTCATGGAAAACTTCCTTAACTGAGTGAAGGACATAGACATGCTAGTTCAGGAAGTGCAAAGAATCCCAAACAAGATAAACCCAAAGAGGTAATCACTGGCTTGTACACCTGAAACTAATATAATATTGTATGTCAACTGTATTTTGAAAAGTGTAAAAAGCCAAAACAACACCAAAAAAGTTCCATTCAATAACCTAATAGAAATATAGAAGATAGAATAGAGAAATTAAAATGCAATGATTGAAATAAATATGTTGTTATTTTTGCTGAAACATTGTGTCAGTTGTGAAAATCACTTAGAAAATCCTCTTAAATAATAATTAATATTAGATAATGATCTGTTTGTGTTAGGCTATGCCTCATAACCATTGTGAAAATTACACATTTTTACAACTATTTCTTCAACACAGCAATACAATCCAAACTATTATCTTCTTGCAGAATGGAACTATGGAGTACATAGTTTGATGAATAACAGTCTAAAATAATTCATTTTCACATTTTTATGCATACATAAATTTTGCATTGTTAAGCCTCTACTGTTTCTTACAGTATAGAAAAGAAGCATTTGAAATTCAGATAATGGTGTTGATCTCAATGAAGAGTGTATATTTCACAGATGGAACTAAAGTAATAGAACTCAGAGCAAAAGTCGTAAGAAGAAACTGTTTCATGTACTTTTTATTAGGCACGAATCCGATTTAGAGTTCTTTCTTAGTTACTTATACCTAAAGTAATATGCCCACAAGAAAGCACAGTTTCTACTTCTCTTGGAAAGATAATGACCCAACTATGAATATTCAAGAGATACTAGAAGTCATTATAGATGCCTTTAATTCTTTTATTGTTGTATCTGAGTAAAGTTTTTGTTTATGCTTAGAGAAAAATAGAAAATCTAGATGCAATTACTATATAGCGTTCAAGATTCTAACATATATTTTACTTTATAAATTTTTTATCAATCTAACTACTAGACAAATGTAAACTGCATTTGATAATAGATAAAAAATTTGCAATTAAGTATATGTTGATGTTACCCTTTGACAAACAATGAGTTTTTATTTCCGGGAGGTTTGAATCATATTCATATGCTTCTAGGGTTTTTTTTTGGCATATTTATTTTTATATGTACATAATATTTGGTACTTTATCAAAAATAATATTTTACTTACCTTCATTTAAAGTAAGGTGAGACACCTTTCATTTTGTGTAAACTGCTACATATTCCTAATACATTGCTTTGCTCATGTGAACACAATAAATTAATATTGAAATGAAAAAAATGTCTCCAATGCCTTTTATTGAATTTTAGGTAAACTATGAAATTATAATTATGAAAACATGGTGAAATCAAAACAATATTAATTTAGATTAAAATGCATATTTAAAAACAGTATATATAAATGTTATAATGTAGTATCCTCCTGTGCAGTGTCTGAATCATTCATAAGTAACAGCAAATTTTGATTAACTCAGAAGCATATCATTTCATGACATCTTTAAATGTAGGGGATTATATGCAGAATCCATGTTTCTCTTAAAATAGTAATAAGGCATGACAGCTAGGTCAAAATGCCAAGTAAAATTCAAATAATGTATTAAATGAAAGGCAGTTATATTTAGCTTTACGTATTCCACCCCTTGTTGTCTATAGCTGTGCGTTCCCACTCAGATATGCCTTTGCAGAGATAACATGGGCAAGTTGGAAGACAAAAGTGAGTAGCTTAAGGTAAGAACAAACAAACAAAAAGCATGTATCTGATTTTCCTGAAGTTAAAATATCCAACTATTTTTTTACTTTTTATTTTAATTCAAATTATATCATAAAATATTTTGAGTTCCCTGTCAAGAATCATGAAACAGACTGTAGTTTGATTCAGGGAATCCATACACAGTGACTAAGGCCTTCCTATATCAGACAGGAGAGCAGCTTACACTCCTGTCTTCTGCATTAGTCCATTAAGTATAAACATAGGGATTAAAATATGCAGTTTTACTGAGGACCTTGGCCTTGTAGACCAAATGGCAAATCCAGAAAATGGTGTAGAGCGCTTAACGGGAAAACTTTCAACATCAATAACCCAACAGCTCCGATACTTTTGATCTGAGTCCTTTGGACACGTGAATTAACCACCTTGTACTGTATCTATAAAATGAATGCAATTTTACTTAAACTCTCCTCAAAGAAATGACATGACGATGAAATAATTTATATGTCATTTAGAACAGTACCTGACATATGAGAAAAAGTCACTGACAGTGAGTGATTATTATTTTCCTAATTAGCTAGCTCGATGCAGAAAGTGAAGTACCACTGCGGGGTCTCCATGTAAATCAGAATAGCACATGTTTTCAGAGCTGCCATTTTTAGTTAACTGTTTCCATATTCATGGGAGGCTGAAGTGAACTCTGCAGTTGGAGTAAATGAGGACACCAGTAAATTCATTGAAAAGGGGCTAAAAAAAGGTGAGATTTACTTGGTGTTTTGAAGTCATAAAACTTACTTCACTTTCCTCTACTTTTGCAAAGCCATGGAGACTCTGGAAAGATATCGTAGGCCACAAAATTAGATATTTTTATTTTTTTAAATAAATAAAAAATATAAATAATTTACAAGTTGACAGCAAAAACAGAAAAAAAACTATTTCAAAATATAAATTTATCATTATCATACAGAACATTTCCTAAAAGTCTAAAATATATCTGTGTGCTTATAAATTTGATGTTTTATAAACATTTCATATGAACAGTAGAATATGTCCAATGAAATAAAAATAAGTATGCTATAATGCTTATCTATCTTAAGGAGAAAATTGTAGAAAGCATATTACTGTGTACTGCAACCAAGTCTCCCTGCAGAATTTGAGAATCCTTTGCTTCTAAAATGCCTCACTCGATATTTTGAATTTTTTCTTTGAAAAATGTTTCATTCTATTTTATTTTATTTTTTTAACTTTTTTTTTAAAGATTTTATTTTTAGAGAGAGGGGAAGGGAGGGAGAAAGAGTGGGAGAGAAACAGCCATGTGTGGTTGCCTATCACATGGCCCTCACTGGGGACCTGACCTGCAACCAAGGCATGTGCCCTGACTGGGAATCAAACTGGGACCCTTTGGTTCCCAGCCTGCGCTCAATCCACTGAGCTACACCAGCCAGGGTCATTCTATTTTTTTTTAAATACCTATAGGTGTGTTGTTTAAAATATCAATGCGTGTATGTGTGTTTAGAAATATATATAACTGTTTATATATATATATATATGTGTGTGTGTGTGTGTGTGTGTGTATATATATATATATATTATATATCTGTATTCACCTGAAACCGGTAGCATCCTACTTCTTTCTCACTGATCGAAATCAAATCTGTAACTGCTGCCTCCACGTCTTGCGGAGCCCATGGTTTAACACCAGGTGTCTAGGACCACTAATCAGCAAGTGCGTCAAATCCAACAACATTTTTTTTTTTACGTCTTTCCTTCTTCAATGCTCCATAGAGCTTGACACAACTATTTAGAATTCAGTGTTTAAGAGGCTGATTTTGGTACAAAACCGCCTTTAACTTACTCTCTGTGTAACCTTAGAAATGCTACACAGCATCTGTGAGACACGTGTTCCTCATCATTAAGAAAAAATAATAAAAGCTACATACAGATGTTTTAAGAAATAATGAGTTTTTTCCAGTGCCTTGAAAATAGCAAATGCTTAACAAATTGAAGCCATTAACATTATTGTAATCATAAATTTTTCCTTTGACTTTTCTGATAACTATTTTTTTCACTCAACTCTCCTTTTAATTTATAGTTTTCTCAGAGCTACTTTTATGGCTGTGGCACTGTATCTGTGCTAGGTATTTTCCAGTGACCTTTCCAGATGCACTGTTGACTATTCTCAAGTCAGCTCTGTGGCCTAGAGCTCTGACTTTAATTGACAGCTTTAACAGTCTCCTGGCACTGTGGCTATTAATTGGGTTTAGATAGGTTGGGGGCACTTACTCCCCTGGCCCCTCCCTGTCAGATCAGTACATGTTAACTGTGATCCTCCATCGAAAAGATCACTTTATGAGTAGAATTACTGTCAGGAAACGTCTGTCCCTCTTTCTCTTCAGGTCGATGGTAGCAGCATTGCCTGCTGTTGCTGTCCCTGAAAACTATACTATTACCTGAAATTTTCACAGCCCTTCCCACATGCCTGAGGCAGCTGCTTTTTTTTTTTTTTTTAGAAATTCTCAGTAACCCATTTGAAAGTGCTAATATTTCTAACCAGAGCTCCGAGTCAGTATTAGAGTTGCACAGAAAACTACACCTCCATGGGAGTGTTGGATCAGTCACTGGGAATCACCATTTATAATTTGTTAGTTGGCTAATTTCATGACTAGATTTGTGGTTGCCTGCAGGAAAGAATGCCAATATCATTTTGCCCTTTTTTTTTTTTTTTTTTGGAGAGAGCAGTTAAGAGGCTTACTTAGACCAAGGAAAATGTTGAACTAGAACTATAATGTTGTTCCTACTCAGCTATCTCCTAAGATAACTTCCAAAGGGAGGGCCTGGAGTTTATACCTTTTACCTTTTGTTAGAGAATCCATTGGAGAGGTGGCTACCAGCTTTGCTGGAAAGATCACCAATAGGCAGTGACGAAGGGGTATAGAGCCCCGACAAGGCTGCAGTCCTAAACTTAATGGAAATATTGGAATTGGAGTAGTAAGTGGCTTTTATGTTTACCCAGGAAAGACAAGAAAACTTTATTATTATAAGTGACAGCACCAAAGTACTTCTCATACTGTTTTGACCAGCAGGGGCCTGAAGACAGATGTTTGATAGTAGGGTCTGTATAAATAAAATGGATCAGCAACCAATTAAGATCTTGCTTAATATACATAATAAAAAAAAAAAAAAAAGCCCTGGCTGGTGTAGCTCAGTGGATTGAGCGCAGGCTGGGAACCAGAGGGTCCTGGTTCGATTTCCAGTCAGGGCACATGCCTGGGTTGCGGGCCAGGTCCCCTGTGAGGGCCATGTGAGAGGCAACCACGCATTGATGTTTCTCCCTCTCTTTCTCTCTCCCTTCCCCTCTCTCTAAAATAAATAAATAAAATCTTTAAAAAAATATATACATAATCAGAAAATTTCTTAGTGGCATAAGCAGATATAGAACAGGACATTATGCATTAAATGTAAACTGACCTACCCAATCATAAAATACGGCATGCAGAACAACCTTGCATTATAAAATAGAACCAGTCTTCAAGGCAATTAAACCGCATGAGCAAGGGCTCTGACCAATGGTGTGCTAGTGATGTTCAACATCCAGCCTCCCTGCTGGAGGTGATCAGAATCCCTGATTAGCATATCTTCTGATTTTCATAGTATAGCACTCCATGTTGGACATCAATTATAAATAGAAATATACATATATAATTGGCTCATGGAAGCCCACAGAGACAGCTCCAGCACACCATTAGGCCTGACTTTTGTGATATATGGTGAAACTGGCCTCTTAGTTGTTATCAGTTAACAGAGGATTGGCTTATGGATAGGTGAATTGTTCAATAATCAAGTAGATCAGGGCTGGCAAATGATGGCCTATGGACTCAATCTGCCATACCATCTGTGTGAATTAAGTTTCATTGGAGCACAGCCACATTTGCTCGTCTGTGAATTCTCTATCATGCGTTCGAGCTCAGAACCCTGGAGAAGAGTAGTTTCAATAGAGATCATGTGGAACGCAAAGCCTACAATGTTTACTATCTGTCCCTTGATGGAAAAGATGTGGTAATCTCCCAAGTGGGTTTAAAACAACACAAAATTGTTTCAAAGTTGTGTAGATGCCATCCAATCATTTTACCTTGCCACCTCAGCTTGAACAAAGGGTTTCTGGACAAATTTGTTACAATGGCATAAATGATGCTATGAGTGGATTTACCAAAGTCCTGCTGTGTCCAATTTCCCTGGATCATTGGCCAACTTCTTGCCCCTCTCTTCCTAGAAGGCCCAGATAACAGATGGATATTTCGGATGCTTTCCATCACAGACAGAGAAGCTATTTGTAATCCAAAAATTGATACATTACTTTTGATATACATTTGCCTCCCTTGTCTTTAGTGTCTCTGCCACCATCATTATTTTGGAATTATAGAATACCAACCAAAAGTTTCCTTGAATGTAGAAAGTAATGGGGCAATGAACTACAACTTAGAAGAATTTAATTTTTCTAGTGCTCCATCATCGCAGGACAGCTGGCTTGACAGAAGAAGATAAATTTCTACCAAAGTTTCTGTTATGGTTTCAGTTGAAAGACATCTGGGAGCTTTAGCTCTATATCTCAGACCACAGGACAATGTACCCCGCCATAGCCCTACTGTCAGGTGTAAACTAAGGGGTGAATCTGAGCGTGGCCATCCTCATATGACTCCAAATAATCTACTGAACAAATGTTTGCTTCCACTCCTCATAATCTGGTTAAGAAAGATCTTAATTACAATGAGAACGATATACCTATTGACCCATGCATATTGTTTTGTTTGTCTGTTACATTGGAAATTAAGACTATTTTCCATCCTTGAAAAACAGAGAGTTGACTACCCAAGTGATAGATCCTGATTTCAAAGGGAAAAAAATGCATTGCTCTTATATTATAAGAGTAAGGAAAACCAGGTTTGGAAACCAGAATATTCAGTGAGAAAGCTCTTAAGGGCACTAGTCTAATAGTCCTGTGCAGCTTTTCAACAAACAGAGGACAATAGTCTTTCGGATCTCACGGAAGTAAAGGATCAAGTCACCCATTCATGCACTCCATCTCGCTGAGGAGCTCACAGAACTTAAGGAAAAATGGAAACAAAGGAAGTTATTATCAACTTGACTTTGTATCTGTACACAAAACCAGGAATTCAAATAGCTCTGTTTAATTTTTTTTTAAGATTTTTTATTTTTATTTATTTTTAGAGAAAGAGGGAAAGGGAGGAAGAGAGGGAGAGAAACAGCAATGTATGGTTGCCTCTCACATGGCCCTCACGGGGACCTGGCCCGCAACCGAGGCATGTGCCCTGACTGGGAATCGAACCAGGACCGCTTGGTTCCCAGCCCACACTCAATCCACTGAGCTACACCAGCCAGGGCAGCTCTGTTTAATTTTATTTAACAATCCTCTTTCCCTCTTTTGTCCCCAGAGGCTTGTATGAAAATCACTGGTAATTAATGTTTTAAAGTTAAAGAAGTATGACTGAACTGGTATTACTCAGCAACATCACAATAGTTATTATGGTTGTCCATGCTCTATGATAGGACAGAGAATGTTTTCCCTGGAAACAGCACACGATGGATTCCCTTATGCCAGGTTACTTCCAGTTGAATATTCACAATGATGTTCCATGCTCTGTTTCTCCAAGCAATTCAGCATTCCATATACCTAGCTTTTCTGGACTTTTCAATAGCTCCTTTATCTTCTGGCTGCCAGGTAAGTTTGCCCAATAGAATTATAGGCAGGAAATGAGAAAGCTGGAAAAGAATACAATTTGGATAATATTTTTACAAACCTCCAGGTGCCACATTACCATGCATTGGGAACACCAATTTATAATATTACCAGATTCTTATCATTTTTCCTTCCATTAAAAGCTATTTAACAAGACTCTATTCTTTTTGCTCAATTCCCTTCTGTTTGACAAGATATGTCAAAGTGCTAGGGAAATCTTAAAATAAATAAATAAATAAATAAATAAATAAATAAATAAATAAATAAATAAAAGTATACTTTAACATACATTGTGCAAATATACTTTGTTTCAGATGCTATGGAAATCCCTATGGTGGCTACCATTGAATTTACTTTCCTAGTTCCTGCCATCATTGACCTGACCAGCTAATGCCCAAGACAAAAGTTAAATGAATCACTACCATGCTCTGTGAGGAGCTGATTGCATAGAATAATAATGGAGTTAGGGACTTAGCTATGAAGTCATTGCAATGATCCTAGCAAGAGTGAACGTAAAAAAGACAAGTGTATTTGCTACTACTGCTATTGCTTTATAATGTCCTGGCAAGTGCAATAAGATTAAAGGTGTATAAATATTGAAAATGAGACAGCGTTATTATTTTCTGGTGGTATGTTTGGCTACTTGTTTTATCCAGGAGTTCCAACTAAGAAAATATTAAAATTGAATTCAACAAGGAAGTCAGTTACCGTGAGAATAACTTTTCTTTTTATGAAAAACAGAATATTTTATAGTTAGAATGTGTTATTGACTGTATTATGGTTAGAATATATCATTTACTATATTACAGTTAAATATTTTATTCATCATGTTACAGTTAGAACATATTATTCACCATAGCAAAGATGAATATAATATTTTTTAAAAAGGAGCTCTGGAGGAGAGCTAGTTAAGGCTGGAAGTCCTTAAAGAAATAGCTGTGGTCTCCACACTGGGGTCTTGGAAAAGCAGAAGTGAGGATATTGAATATTTTACTTAGAAATAGTGGTGTACAATGTGACAATCAACTTCACTAAATGTAGAAAAATACAATGTTCTTTGATTAGAATATTTTCCAGTATGTATAATTAATTCTCAACTGATTTTATAAATGCATTTATCACTGGGAACCTGTGGGTGATTGGCTCCAGGCAACCACTGCAGATATACTAAATCCACTGATGCTCAAGTCCCGTAGCTGGTCCTCCACATTCACGGGTTCCACCTCCGTGGATTTTAATCTGAGGTTGGTCGAATCTGCACATGCAGAACCTGTAGATACAGAGGGCTGACTGTAATCATATTTAGATTAAAATTTAATAGATCTCTAACCTAGATCAAACACTTTCCAAAGTATGTGGACTTTTGAGTTATATCAGTTTAGGTTAAAATGTCAATTGAGCTATTTGCCCTTGGGCATTTGACTAAAATCTTTGATCCAGTCTCCTACATGGTCTAATATTCTTATGTAGTAATTAAGGATTGTAATGAGATCACATGTATAACTATCTAGTATAGTGTTTGGAACTCAGTAAGTGCTTTCTTAAAGTTGATTTGTCTATACCTTCACAAGCTTTGTTGATGAGAGACCCAACTGTCTACCAAAGCCCATGCTCTCACTCATGGAGCTTTCACTAGGATGAGGTTGCTCAGACAGGGACCACATTTCCCAGAACCCCCTGCAGCTAGGTGATGCCATCTTCATAGTGCTTGCCACTGCTATACAGACAAAAGTGTGTTGTCTTTTCTGGACAGAAATGCTAAAAACCAGTATTTTGGACTAGTTTCAGCTCCGACACTTACAGCTTGGTAGTTGTCACTCCTTGACTTACAGTAAGAAAAAAAGATGAACACATTGAAATCCATGACTTTCTTGGATCCACTGAAAAATTGAGCTCACAGGGAATATCGTGGCCCCAAAATCCAGGGAGAAAAGTGAATACAGATAATAACAGCCAAAATATACTTACTAGGATCAGAACATACTGGAACCACTAACTATCATGAACACTTGCACAGTAACTTCGATGAATTGCTAGAGGTGAGGTGTGGACTATTATGACAGTGAGAATCTCTAGGGCCCACAATCTTAAGGATTCCTGAACGTCCATGGGTTTTACCTCCAGCAACCCCACCAGGTTCTCAAGGTGAACCCCTAAGGAAAGCCCTCATAATTCTGGCAGGGTGATAGGAAAAGTAACTATTTTAAAATTGCCCTGGACATTTTCCATTAAAAAACCTATTTTGCAAGGAAACAATAATTTACCAGAGCCTTATCTGAGTCAGTGAAAGAGAAATTATCCAACTCTACACCTTCTAAATTTTCTGTCAGACCTGAGGGTGATGAGGCAGTGTAAGATAATTCTGAAGGTCATAGCACTAGCACAAAGGCCTCCAAAAATGCTGTGATCCAATCATAAGATTACAGAATGCTTTCTGACCCGTACACCTTCCTACCAAATATACAGGGCTCTAAGTGAATAATGACAATTGAAGCTGAAAGAGCCGCAAGGCACTGACCCTATTTAAGGAGGCATTCTTAGGGGAGCCCAGGACAGCAAGGGAGACAAACAAAGAATGTTAGAAGAATTTTAAGGCCTCAGGCAGCTACAGCTACAATAAATATTAAATATAAGCTTACTGCTAGCCAGATAAATTTAAAACCTCTGGCAACAAGGCTTTTTACCTTAGTGGCTATTACTAAATACATCATGTTTGACTTTCAATAAAAGTTTACAAGGCATGCTAAATGACAATAAAATAAACTGTGAAGGTATAAGAAAATCATCAAACCCAGATGTATATATGAGATATATTTTGGAATTATGGCATGGATAATTTAAGATAACTATAATTAATCTATTAAGACTCTAATAAAAAAAGTAAGTATGCAACAGGTAAGAGCACAGACTGGCAAAAATATTTGCAAAACACACATATAATAAAGGACATGTATCCACAAATAAAAAGAACTCTTAAAAGTCAGCCATATAACCAACCAACCAAACAAGCAAACAAACAAAAACTCATATATCTGAAGAGAATAAATGATCGGAAGATATTTGGGCCAAAAAAGATATATATATATATATATATATATATATATATATATATATATATATATATATATATGGCAAATAAGCCTTAAAAGATATACAGTGTCTTTCATTAAAGGGATATTAATTCAAACAACAATGGGGCACCACCAAACACCTAATAGAATGGCTGAAATGGAAAAACCGACAATACTAAGTTCAAGTAGATATGCAAAGCCACAGAAACTCTTACTTCTTGCCAACAAGAATGCAGCATAGTTAAGCCATTTGGAAAAGTGGCTTGGAACATTCAGTAATTATATAGGCTATGTTTAGATATAGATAAAGATAAAGATATAGATATAGATACAGGTCACAAAGAATATAGTCTTACTGTAGGACCAGCCATTGTTCTCCTTTGCATTGATTTAATGATGTTTAAAACTATGGCCACACAATAACTTACATGTGAATATTTTATAGCAGTTTACTCATAATTGGCAAAAACTAGAAGCCTTTAAAATGTTCTTTAATAGATAAATGGTTAAATTAACTATTGTGCATCTGTGTAATAGATTGTTTCTTCAAAGATAAAAATAATTGATTTATGAAGTCACGGAAAGACAAGGATATATTTTAAATGTATATTGCTAGCTGACAGAAGGCAGTCTGAAAAGCCTACTTACTACATTATTCCCAGTATATGACTCCAGGAAAAGGCAAAACCAGAAGGAGAGTAAAGAGATGAGTGGCTTCCAAGAATTTAAGGGAAGAAAAGGAAGGCTGAAGATGTGAAGCACAGGAACTTTTTAGGGTGGCAAAACTATTCTGTGTATAATATAACTGTGTATAAATTATATTACACATATGTCAAAATCCCCAGAAACTTACAGCATGATGGTACACCTTCCTGAATATAAGTAAAAGAAATCATTTAGGGAGTCAGATGACCTGAGAATACAAAACAGGTGGAGACAAAATGATCTAACTGTATTACAAATATAGAAAATAATCTCCTGAAGAGAGCAGGTAGAAGGAAGGAAGATGTCAACCTGCTGATTTAAGAAATTTAGAAAATAATGGATTTTGTACGTCTAAAGGCAAAATCATAACACATAAGCACTGTGCTCTTGTTGATGAAGCTGTTTCCCATATGGTTGCAAGTTAGCAGGTCTGATACTGCTATCCATGCATTCGGAAATTGAACAGTTAAATAGATGGGAGCCAGTGTCCTCAGGACTACCATGCAAGTTCACAGATAAGCAAGAGAAGGAGGCTTGAAAGATACAGGTGGCAAGGAATAGAATTGAGATATCAGTATGAACTCATTTTGAGCTTAATTAGACAGAGGCAGAAATAATTTTATGCCCTGAAATGTTGGATTGTTCTTTTATCCAACAGTTAGCATCACCTATGACATACAATCTTATACTGACGTTCACTTGAATATGCTTGGCTCCCGATATGTTCGGTGTTACATTGCAGGTATTAGAAGGTAAGAAGACATGAAATAACTGCTTAGATGCATCTGGATGTAAAATATAAAAATACAAATTTGAGATTCAATTGATCTATCAAAGTGTAAAATTGAGCCAGTTTTATAAGGTAGGCATTGCGTATTAGTTGCTGAGATACAGTGATGAATAAGAGGAAGAATTTAATCTCACCACTAATACAGCAATGTCATCTCCGGAAACAGGAAGAATATGGTAGGTGACAGCAAGGAAAATAGGAAAAGAAGAGAGATGTGGTGATCTAAGAAAAAAACAAACAAACAACAACAACAAAACAAGGGTCATAGGGGAATCTTATCATGGGTAATTATTGAGTAGAATGTATGAAAGTAAAATCTGGTGATTTTTCATGTTTTTCTTCCTCAAATTTGCTGTGTCTTTTTAATGCAAAAGCAATGATGTCTTGCAATGAGAAAGTAAGCAACACCAAGACATATTTAAATACTTTATCCTTAAGGTTTTTAGCAAATGCAGGCACATTATAACTTCCAGAAGATATTTAAATATTGAATGGTAGTGTGTAAGGAAAAAGGGGAAAGAAGAATAATTCATCTTTAATGTATGTATGTGAGTCTCTCCTAACATGTGCTTTTAGTGTCTGTATTCTAGTAGTCAAGTAGTGAAATGCCTGCTATAAAGAATATGATGGGCTTTTCAAATCATTTTAAATAGGCATATGTGTGAAAAATAAGATAGAAGTTATTTTTACACTGTTTTATGGATAGGGAAATTATTTTTCCTAATTAAAGATGCATTTAACACTCAGTTAATGTGTAAAACAATTTGCCTATTATATTTAATGAATTGGTAAAGTTTAGTTTGTTTAAAAAAAATGACTTACCAACTTATTTAGAAAATCAAACTGTGATAAAAATAAATTAAAAATTAAATAGTATTAAATCAAAAAATAAATTAAAAATTAAATAGCTATGTTAGTGTATGAAAAAATTGAGCTGCAGTAGAATCAGAATGCGGAACATTAACCCTAACCTCCTCCGTGCACACGGACTTTCTTTCCTTCTTTCTTTTTTTTTTTTAATAACATTTCACTACTAGGAAAGGCTGTATGTCTATAAAGACACTTTTTTATATGTTCTTCATTTTACTTAATTTAAGAGATACCTTAAAATGGAAACTCTTAAATTAAATGAAACTATTCATGGAGTTGTTAAATTAAACATTAAAACACTACTTAAAGTTCCGTTTCTTAGGAACTGGTTCTAAGACAGAAAAAAATAACTGAGTGATTTTCTCCCTTAATTGCTTTTATGAGCCCTAATACAGACTGTGTCTGAATAAATTTGGGTCAATTTTCAAGAAAAAGAGAAGAATGACCTTACACAATCAAGAAAATGAATAATTTAAAAATGTATAAGCTAACATATGACAGTGATTTTCTCAAGCAGTCAGGCACATTGCCCTGTTATATTATCGGGCCCAATGAATTATGAATGTTGACTGAATAAAAAGCCTGAGGGTGACAATGGAGCCAGGTTTTGTCATTTGCACTTAAGAGAATGTGTACTGCCTTAGCTGGGTTTCCAAACCTTCCCGTTTACACAGGCTGCTAAGGAAATACAGGAGGAGTATTCCAGGGGTGGTAAAGATGAAATACTAATTGCTAACCATGATAATGACTCCAAACCATGTAGATGCATTAGTCTTTTGAACTATGTGTGCAGCCAAGCTCAGCAAACTCCCACTGCCTTAACCTACCTGAACGTACAAAAGCGAAAAATCAGAATGAAAGGCAGTTTTCAAATGCATACATCTCAGCTGCAGGAATTAAAAGTGGGAAGAACAGGTGTTCTGAGAGATTCTACAGTGCTTCCGTTGCTAAGGAGACCACTTTCATCTGTTGAGAAAGGCTGATAACCTGGACATTTGCTGCCAAATTGGTATCAACAAAGGTCGGGGCTGATATAAATATGCATACACAGATGAAAAGACATGGGCAGTCTTAAAAATAACTCAATGACAAAGTTGCATTGAGAGACACCTGGCAAATTATTTGTTGTATGTTAAACAAAAATAGTTGCATAATTGATAAATAACTTGAAGCAGATTAATCTGAGCACATAATTTCAAAGTTAAAACATAAAAATAGAAAAAGTTAATTTATGTCCATAATTTCAATGGAAATAGTGTTAATGTAACTAATTATGTCAGTAATTACATAATAAGCTAAATTTATATTTTAATATGATGTGAATTATACAAAATAGAGAAAAAGTAGTATTAGATAATTTTACTAGTCATTAATAAATACTAATTAATTGTTTCCTAGGCAAGTTGTATATACATTATGTGATAAAACTTATTGTAAGGGGCAAAATATGATGAATATGGAATATGTTCCATCTAAATACTTTTTAAAATAATTGGTTTATAAAATTGTCACAGTCATCTTTGTTGAACAATTTCATTGTAAAATGTAGTGTACTTCTTTACAGCATTGAGTAACATAAGTATGTGTATGAGGAATAAGAATTAAAAAAGTAGCAACCAAGTATGAAAAAAAAATTCCTCCTTCCTTTCCAGGCTTGATGAATGCAAAACGAGAAATAGTCAACTTATATTTAATATATAAAATATTTCTATCATTTATATTATTGAAAATATTTAAAATTATGAGTGATAAACTAATATTTAATAAAAATTGTATTTTTTCAGTTAGGTTGTTTTTAGGATTATTCTTTAAAAAGTTCAGAGTGATAAAAGTAGCATTGCATATTTACCTTTAAAATATCAAAATTTAGTATTTATGTTTAATGACAAAGTATGATTATGTTATAACATGTAATCTTTTTAAAACTTAAGTTAACAAAAATTTTTATTATTCCATTATGTAGAAATAAATTTTTATTATTCCATTATGTAGAATTGGAGGTAGAAACAGACGCAATATTTTTCACTTTGTGCCATTTTCATCATAAACTCACTTGCACAATATTAGATATAGTTATATAATTTTGGCAAGTTTTGACAGAACTGGCACATCTGCAGATAATGGTACAATTTGATATTTATAAAGTTTCAAGCTTTCTATAAATATATGTTTCTAGTTTCCATGGAAATTGAGTAATCATTAGAGTTGATTTTTATTTATCTTCCTTTACTGGATTCAAACAATATTATTTATAGTCCTGTTTTTAAAAGCCTGTGGCAAATAACTCTTTGATTAACCATTTTATAAAACTAATATCTCCTTAATTGTTTATAAAGTCAACACATATATTTCAAGATACACCTGCAAGAAATAATCACACATTTTATTTAAGTAGTCAAATGAAAATTAAACACTGGTGTGTTTTTTTTTTTTTTCTTTTGTTTATTTTTGGTTTGCTAGTTACTCAAAAAAATATCAGTATAAACTACTTCACAAAGTTGTTGTAAGAACCTAATGTTATTACATGTGCAATGTTTAGAAATATGCCTTATTTAAACGCCACACAAATGTTTTTAATATAATTCAAGGTGTGTAAGGGAAGGGGTTTCTGAGGCTATTTCGCATACAGCAGACTCTCAATAAAATTTGTAAATTGACTAAATTTGGAGTTTATCAATTGTTTCTGTTCATATTAAATTTTTGATGAGTACACATATGTAAAATAGAAACATTACATTTTATACCAAGGGTCTTCACACTAGTAAAGACCCTACTATGAACTCACACAAAGACATTCCAAGGTGTGTCTAGGCATGGCTAGTCATGGAAAATGAATTTTTAAAGTAGTCAACTGCAGTAAATATTTGGCATCACAAAATTTTAAAAAAATAACAGTCTGCCAAAGTGATATGATATTTTTCTATTTACATTTTACACAAAGTTCTTCATTTCTCCTATTCCAATTAGTGCTACAGCCTTTCTTTTTTGTTTAAAAAAATCCTTTGTTTTATAAAAAAATACTGATGTTTCATTGCTCAAATTGTTCCACCTTTGGGCATTAAGAAATTCTTCAGTTTGTCTTTTGTGTTTTTTCAATATTCCTTCTTCTTATACTTCTCTTTCCTCTTCCCCGTCCTCATCTTCTTCCTCCCTTTCCTCTTCCTCCTCTTCTTCTCTTTCTTTTTTGTAATTCTGTTTTTTCTGGATCCAGGAGACATTCCAGACGTCTTGTATTATGCCAGTCTGAGCTCTAGAATGAACCACCCCTAAAAGGAGCCTTGGTTTCTCTTTCTCAATGAATACTAGTGCTCCTAAACCAATGTAAACTATCAACATGAGATGAAGCTATCTAAGGGATATAAGGGAACTGTTTGGTATGGCTTTGCAATTTCTATAAGCCTTAAATTGTTTTAAAATAAAACAATTAAAAATACCAAAGCTGATTGTGAAGAACAATGATCCAAAACCGTGCCCTGAAGCAAGTATGACTGGATGAACTTGCAACAACACAGGAGAACACAGGCACTCCCAAGGATCTTGCTTCCTGGAAAAATTTATCTTTAATTTTGTTATTTGCTGTTTAATAACATTTCAGACACTATGGAAAACCACTTATTAATATGTAAATTATCTAATAGAAAGAAAATACAACTTGCAATGTTATACTTTATTACAAATATTACATTGACAGATTTTGTATCTATTAGCAAATTCACCGCAGCATCTCTTTGATTGATGGATAGAGTACTCGCATATTCCTCACCTTCTTCTTTGCTCCAGTTTCACTGCCAAACTGATTCTCTAATAAAGGAGTTCAATTATTTTCTTATGTACTCTTTCTACTTTTATTTTTTGTAAGGTCCATGGTTTTTACTTTTCCTCCTAAGATCTTAATAAATCTCCGATTAGTTAAAATATTATAAACCCATGAAAAGTCTCATCTCTTCCTTTTTATGCATATTTTCAATAAGAATGACACTATCATTAAAATAAAAGATTTCTATCTTCATCAATATGTTCTAAATTCAGATACATTCAGAGTGAGGCAATAGGAGTGTTAAAATTTTAAATTAATTTACTTGTCAGTTGCATTCCTTAGCTCTTGCCCAAGGATGCAAGGCACCCAATGCAGAGGTCTGTGTAAGCCAATAATAGCTGTATAAGAAATATTGAAGAAAAGGTTATTTTACATCATAAAGACCCAGTGCCATGTCTACCTATTTTAGAAACAGATTTCAAAAGTATCATGGTTGACATGGAGATAAATATTTTTATTTTAACATAAAACTTATAGATATTCTTTCCCAAATAGCCTTTCCTGAGAAAATATTAAAACTCAGCCAAGGTGGTATGTAATCTCCCTTAGTGTAATATGTTTAATCATCTTACTTTTGGTGGCTACATTTTATTTTCTGGTGGAGTTTTGAAGAGTCAACAGATACCTTCTCTGGAGGTCCCACTGGGATCCAGTCAAGACCGCCTCACTGCCAGCATTTCAAAAAGACTTGTCCTTCTCTCAGACAGTGAAACTCTTACACAAAAGTGAACTCTAGCCCTGGCTGGGTTTCTCCGTCGGCTGGAGGGTTGCCCCATACACCGAAAGTCTGGGGGTTCCATTTGAATCAGGGCCCATATGGGAGGCAACTGATCCATTTTTTTCTCTCATATGGGTATCTCTCTCTCTCTCACCCTCTCTCCTTTTGCTCCTCTCTCTAAAATCAGCAAAAATATATCCTGGGTGAGAACTAAAAAACAAAAATAGTAAACTATGATTAGAGTATTCAGGAATTGGGAATTGCCACTGAAATATATATCCTCCAAAATTTATACATATATACACATGTATAATATGTAAATTATATGTTATTTATATATTTTACCACATTCAACATTCAGGTACAAGAATTGATGCATCTCTATAATATATATTTGCATTTTATAAAACAGTAGCATAGTTTGGATATCTAAGTCATATAGACATGTCCAAATTTTTAAGGTCAAAAATAGTATTCAGTATTTTATTATTAATATATCTAATTAATGTAACCAATCTTTTATCAGCAATATTTTTTATTTTTATATCAGTTGGTTCCTTTAATTTTGTAAGTGTTGCAAAGCACATGGAGATAATACATCTGTATACATTTGGCTTAATTTACAGAATACTGATGAATAAAACTGCTTATTGAATGGTATCTCAAATTAATGCAGAATTATATAATTTAATTTTTTTTAAAGATTTTATTTATTTATCTTAGAAAGAGGGGAAGGGAGGGAGACAGAGAGGGAGAGAAACAGCAATGTATGGTTGCCTATCACATGGCCCTCACTGGGGACCTGGCCCGCAACCCAGGCATGTGCCCTGACTGGGAATCGAACCGGGACCCTCTGGTTCCCAGCCCACACTCAATCCACTGAGCTACACCAGCCGGGCATGTAATTTAAATTTAAACACATTCCTAATAATATAAGTTACCTCTACTCAATAAGTGGAGAAATCAAGCACCTGGAAAATATAAGATTTGCAAAAGTCACTGTGAAAGTGTAAATAAGAACCGATATTTTTATTTTACTTACTGACTAATGTTCTCTATGCACTTACAACTTCTTTCTTTATTTTTTCATCGCTATCATTTCATTTATTATTGTTCGAGTACAGTTATCTCCATTTTCCTTCTATCACTTCCTCCACCCACCCACCCCCACCTCCCGCCCTCAGTCCTATCCCCCTTTGGCTTTGTCCTTCGGTCCCTCATCCGTGTTCCTTGGCAACCCTTCCTCTTCTTTCCCCAGTTATCTTCCTCCTCTGTCCCTTCTGATTACTGTCAGCTTGTTCTGTTTTTCAATGTCTCTGGTTATATTTTGCTTCCTTATTTGTTTTGTTTATTAGGTTCCACTTACAGGTGAGATAATACGCTATTTTTATTTCACCTCCTGGCTTCCTTCACTTAGCATAATGCTCTCCAGTTCCATCCATGCTGTTGAAAAGGATGGGCACCACAGCTGTGGGTTTGATCCCCAGTCAGGGCACATGTAAGAGTCAACGGAATGAATGCATAAATAAGTCACACAGCAACTTCTTTAAATACTAGTTCTTCATACCAGCTTTAGGCAAAACATTATTTTCTTTGATTAACACATTTTCTGATAACTTTTTTGTTAGACAGCATTGCACAGAGATCATGATAGAAATTCTTAGTGAATAACACTTAAAATTCATACTTTATTCTTTTTGGAAAAAAATGAGAAGAGTTGTTAAAGGCCCAAATCCAAATTTAAGCACCTTTTGTTTGACTCTCATTCTCTGTAAAATGAGAATATTAATAGTACCAATACCACATAGTTGTTATAAGATTGGGGTTAATTTTCATATGATTAATTTCTTCCCATATAAGCTCTCAAGAGACATTGATCATTTTTCATATTTATCCCAAGGAAAATTAGCTCATGAAATTTTAATATTTTCCCAAAAGGAGAGGAAAATATCATTAGATGTTCAGAAAAATCAAGGTTAATATATTTATGTACGTATATAATATGTAATATAATGATATAATATATAATATATATATATTTGTGTACATATATAATATGTAATATAATGATATAATAATGATATTAATATAACATTAATATCAAAATCTTTCCTAAGAAAGATTTCTATTCTTAAGAAGGCTCTATTTAACTTTGGGTTTCAGCTGTGGGTTCCATTCTAGATAACCAGAGAGCTATGCATGGGATTTCAGACACTGGCTTGGGACATAGTACTGTCCCCCAGTAAATTCATGGGAGGTGTGATTAGAATAATGCCAGATTGTCCATGGAACTCCAGTGTCATAGTAGCTGCACTTTCCTTTCCAGTAAAATTATTACATGCATCAAATATTATGGTGTTCTTCTGAGAACAATTATTACTGGACAGTGGCACAGTCAGCTCCATATGAAGTTTATTGGCAAAATGTTGAAAAAAAATGGAGAAAATTGTGGCATTAATATGTTAAAGACTGGTACTGATTACCCATAGTGAAAAATGAGAGTATATTTCAATTAACATTTGTCAATTATGGGAAATCCAAATTCAACTTAATCGACACCTGTATCAAATCTTTCAGGCCTATAAATTAACTCCCTGGGACACATAATTCCAGGAAAGTTTAACGGAGGCATCTATAATTGATGTGTTCACAGTTGCACAGTATGCCAAGGACTGCATTTAGGTGTCACTGAGCTATTTCAGCACTACTGGAGATGAACAAATTACCCATCTGCAGATCCTACAAGTTTAACAAAAGGTCTATTTTAAGTTTTCATAGGAGATTAAGGAGTTTACAGAAAATGGTAACAGATTTTATAATGCAAGAAACAACATCACTTTTTCAACTATTTTTGTCTATCAATACAAGCTCTTTATCACCATAGAAACTCATAATAACATTATGAAATAATTTTTCATTTGGTAATTGCCCACATAATAACAGGTGTTAACAGCAGAGTCTAATTCTACTTGATATTGTTAGTACAACAAAATATTTAATTTTCAGGAATATGTAGACTCTAGTTTGGATGTAAACACAGAAGAACATAATGCAAATTAAGTGTAAGCTACTAAGGGAGGTAAGTAAACTCACAAAATCAATACTTCTAAAATTCATTCATTTATACTTGTTCTTACACCAATTAACACATTATTATTATTATTGTGTTACTAGACTATATTTATCATTTTTGTCTAAAGAATGAATCCTACGTAGCTGTTAAGAACATGACAACAAAATAATTCTCACACTTAAATGTCAGAGAGATGATTGTGAAAACACATTGCTTTTATTAATTAATCTCTGTAGTTAACACTTGTTACAGATTAGAGAACTTAAAAATAATTTGATTTATTATATTTTCAGAAAATATAAATTGCAAAAATGTTGATAATATCCGAATAAAAAGCAATAAAATATCAAAATAATTGTATGAAAATCAAAATAGATGAACCATAATCATTGAAGTGTTTCAAATCCCTAAATAGTCAGTATTCAATCCTTATAATTATTCCAAAAAATATTGTAACAATTGGCAGATTTTAATATTTATTTACATATTTGTTTTCTGTCTACATATTTTCATATTACTCTTAAGGAAAATTTTCTATTAAGTTTTATTAAGCCTATATTTTTATACAATGTTAGAAATTCTTAAATAAGTAGAAACCAAACATTTAATTAATGCAGATATTTAAATAACATTAAATAGCAATAAAACATCCCTGGATCCCTTTGTAATATGTTCACTTGGCGAGGCCAAACTGAATTTTCCAGAAATATTTTTCCCACCAATGCCCTAGTAGAATGGGTCATTAAAAATATTCTTATGCATAATATTTGAAAGACAGAAATGAAGCCACAGCCATTTCTTAGATCACATATAACTGCCACTCATCTACAGGCTCACCTTGTTAGCACGATACAGCTGTTGTTCTGCAAAACACTGTACTGCACCTGGGATCTTCCCTTAGCTCCTATGACCCTTGGTCCAGGTGTGTGTGTGCAGCTCTGTAATGGAAGGTCCTGGCTAATACAAGACACTCATGAAATCAAGGTAAGATGCAGCGAGAACTGACATCAGTGTCAGCTTCTCCCTATGGGCTCCAGCTCATGTTTGCAGGTTCAAACTCATTCTTGCTCCCATCTGCCAAGGCCAGGGCTAGGATGAGGCAAAGGAGGCACGTAGGGCGCAAAGTTTAAGAAGGCATTCACCGTCAGAGCCATACAAATGCAGGTGCTGCATTTATTTGAAAATGTGGTCTCTAATAAAATAAACATATAAAGCAGCAGGTAGCATTGTGACAGGAAACTAGGTGAAACAGACCATACTATAATAAAATATTGTCTATTTATTCTAGGTTTGAAAAGTTGAGAATGCTGTTGACACGTGTTATTTGTATTTAAATCCAACGTGTTAATGATAGTAAATGATCATATTGCATGCTTAATAAAGAAATCAAACTCAACTGATTTTTTAAAGTTAAATCATACCCGTGACAACTTCTGTCCATGTGTAGGAAAATACTGCACTTTTGAATAGTGTTTACAATTTTTTACATCAGCTTTTATTTGACACTATTGACAAAGCCCAGGAACAAAAAGCAATTACGTTATGAGAGATCGCAATTTTGCTTCTACCCTCTCAGATCCTGCAAGTACCTAAATCCACATCATTTTGCTGTTAGATATGTAACATGGATTATAAGGGCTTTACAGAAAACAGTATGTTCCTACTTGTTAATTCTTTCCACAAAGAGGCTCAGTCCTGACTGAGAATTTGAAGAATACTGGGCAAATGTGGATATAAACTTAGATGAGGTTTTTTGTTGTTGTTTTTTGTTCTATAGTTTTTTATATTTTATAGAATGAATATTCAGTATTTTCTTTACATTGGTGAAATTCATAGTCCCTTTGAAACCTCAAGTTTGGGGCTGGATTAAGTTTAAGGAGATAGGAAAATCCATATTTAGTTGAGCAATGCAAAGTCCTTGGTTATTTCAGGAAACAAACAATCTTAACAACATTTGAGTTAGCAGTTTCATTTATAAAGAGAGTGCTTCCCTCTCTCTCTTTTTCATAGTTAAATGAATTTGTTTACACCTCAACAATGCTGTTATTAAAATTGTATTTTTGAAGAATATTTTAGCATAGTATAATGTTTTGGGAAAAATTTACAAAAACTATATACTTTTATATACTTTCCTAATTATGCATTTATATATTTGTAAGCATCTACATGTTATTTTTATTGCTATTTTAGTTCAAATGTTGCATACTTGATTTTATGTTTGTACCTCTTTTTTTCCTCTGAAAATCTTGGTGTGTAACAATTCTCTCTCAAATGGCCCATGAGCACATTAAAAAAATGCTCAACATTACTAATCACTAGAGAAATACAAATCAAGACCACAATGAAATACCACCTCACACCTATCAGAATGGCCACTACAAAAAGAATAGAAAATAACAAGTATTAATTAGGATGCTCACATCATTGACTTAAAAAAACACAGTTCTGATATACATTTTAATTTTTTTCACTTTATCTTACTCATTACTATAAACAAAATTGTCAACCAATGATCATAGTAGAAATACACCTTGACAGACTGTTTTTAAACATTTACCAGCACAGGACTGTCCAAATCAGGAAGTTTTGTTTTTTGTTTTTTGTTTTTTGTTTTTTGTTTTTTTTTCCCTTATGTGGAAGCCCAACTCCTAGACTGTGCTTAATAATAGGGCCAGGGATAAGGTGATATGGTTTAAATGAGGCAAAAAGTTGGGTCCCTATTCCTACAGCAATAGATTATGCTCTTACATGAGAAGGAGATGCAGCAGAGTATTCTGTATTGTCACCATGTGAGGACACAGTCAGAAAGCAGCTCTCCGGCCCAGGCTGGTGTAGCTCCGTGGATTGAGTGCGAGATGCAAATCAAAGGGTTGCCAGTTGGATTCCCAGTCAGGACACATGCCTGGGTTGCAGACCAGGTTCCCAGTGGGGGCCACATGAGAGGCAACCACACATTGATATTTCTCTCCCTCTCTTTCTCCCTCCCTTCCCTTCTGTCTAAAAATAAATAAATAAAATCTTTAAAAATAAATGAAAGAAAGAAAGAAAGAAAGAAAGAAAGAAAGAAAGAAAGAAAGAAAGAAAGAAAGAAAGCAGACCTCTGAATGCCAGAAAGAGGAACCTCATTATCAACAGAGTCTGCCAGCACCTTGATCTTGGGCTTCCCATTCTTCAGAACTGTGAAAAATAAATGTCTGTTCTTTAAATCACCTAGTCTATGTTGTTTGTTTAGCAACCTGAGCAAACTAAGACAATCCTCTCAACTATCTAAAATGTGAGCATCAAAGGAGATTGCTCCTCTATCTTCCTGTCTTCTTGGAAGGGTAGGAGTCTCCATTTAAAGCAGCATGCTTCATTATCTATCCTCTTCCCCATGTACATATACAAACAGATCATCCTTGACTTACAATGGGGTTATAAATCCATAAACCCATTGTAAATTGAAAATATTGTAAGTGAAAAATGCACTTAATAGTCCTTACCTTTTTAACATCATAATTTAGCTTAATCTACCTTCAGTGGGCTTAGAATACATACATTAGCTTACAGTTTGGCAATTATCTTGCATTTCATCTCAAGAGAAATTGCTTTCCCACCAATTCAAAATAACCTATGCACCCCAGGGGTCATAGCAGCACAATTTACAATACCCAAGTGCTAGAAACAGCTCAAACGCTCCCCAGTAAATGAGTGGATCAAAAACTGTGGTACCTTCACACAATGGAATATGACACAGCAGAAAGAAAGAAGGAGTTCCTACCCTTCACGACACCATGGATAGAACTGGAGAGCATTATGCTAAGCGAAATAAAACAGGTAGTAAAAGAGAAATACCATATGATCTCACCCATAAGTGGAACCTAATAAACAAAACAAATAAGCAAGCAAATATAGCCAGAGACAAGGAAATAAAGAACAAACTGACAGTAACCAGAGAGGAGGCAGGAGGAGGATAATGGAGCAGTGAAGGGGAAGGGTCATCAAGTAACATGTATAAAGGACACATGGACAAAGACAATGGGGGGGGGTTGAGTGTGGGAAGTGAAGCAGGGGAGAGTAATGGGGGGAAGTGGAGACAGTAATTGAACAACAAGCAAAAAAGGGGAAAAGTTAGGAAAACAGAATATGTCAAAAAATAAAAGATTGACTAGAAAAATAAAGCATCTCATTATCAATAAAATGCTACAATTTGTTTTTATAAGAGTAATTGTTTTCCTCTTGTCACTAGAAGCAGAAAACATAGATGGACGTTTTGTAAACATAGTGGAGTGCAAACATACAAAACACGGTATCAAAAAAAAAAAACAAAAACAAAAACAAAAAACAAACCCCAAATGCTGGCAACATAGTACACTACAGTGTATCTGTTAGGGGCTGTGCTTGCTGCCACTTTCCATCATAACAGGAGAGTATCATATTGCATATCCCTAACCTGGAAAAAAACAAAATTCATATTGGAAGTATGGTTTCACCTGAATCTGAATCAATTGCGCATCATCAAGTCTAAAAATTGTAAGTCGAACCATTGTAAATTGGTGACCTTCTATATATGTATTTTTCTATCTCTATATCTATTAATATATTTATCAGCTATCTATTCTGTCATCATCTATCTGTAGAGAGAAAAGTCCAAAATTAAGCCTTTAAAAAAACCTCATCACTGGTCATGGGATTTATTCATTAATTAAGATATTAATCAGTTTTTTCTGTTTCTTGACCATTTCCCTAGTTAATTGCCAATTTTACCTTT
>PVJI01021354.1:0-27251 GCA_004026765.1 Micronycteris hirsuta
TTTTTTGTTTGTTGCTTGTAATGATTTTGCTTATATTGTCTTGCTATACAGGATATATTCATGTACCCAAATGTATCTATTTGTTCCTCTTTTGCTTTAAGCATTTGAAGGTGTAAAAAGAATTTTCTTAGTCCGATGTCAAAATTTTTTCTCTTCATGCTATTAAAAAACAAAATTCAACTAGGTATATTTTAAAAATCTAATTGGCTTTACCCAATGATACATGAATCCACCTGCAACCGATCTAACAGATAGAAAGGAGTTGAAATGCGGTAGAAAAGGAAAGACTTTTAAAGGCAAAGGGAGCAAGCCAAGGTCATTACGCTAGCACAAGTGTATTGGTTGTGGTAACGTTACTGTCCTTTAGCACATGGCAAGGGTCAGTCAGGAAGATTACCTAACTAGTAGCTGATCAGGTGATTCCTGGTCAACTGGTTTAAGATTCTAGTTCTGGGAGAGGCCAACACAGCAAATCTTGGTTTTGATGATGTGGGGCTTAACATAAGTGACTCCATTTTGGGACTGTTATCCTATTTTGAACAATACTAAATTCTTTTTTTAAAAGTAAAAGGTGTTTTGTTAATTAAATGTAAATGATACTTAAGTTAGGGTCTTCTTTCTATTCTTGAAACTTAGAAAAATCTGATTTTATGTAGAATACATGTCAAAAAAGGTCAAGAGATTATTTACTTAAATATATGAGGTATAAACATATTTTTGATTCCTAGGTAAAGCTTAGCTTTAATGAGAAAAGTGAGCTACGTTTTGTGGACCATGACTACTATTTATTTTCAGAACACAGCTGTCAGAGCAAATGCAATGCTATGCTAGGTATTTTTTCCTGCTATTATTAAGTGCATGGACCTTTCCTAGCCAAGTTCATAATAACATATAAGACAATTTGGTCAATGCCTCATTTCACATTAGCTTTGGATTATGTCACAAACTCTTTAAATATTCCTTTGAAAGAGAAAAATTGGACCCTTCACATAGTATCATTAAATTCCTTAATAATAAAAGCAAAACTGACAGACACAAAGTTTTCTAAGGCATAAAAGTATACCCTATATTACTTTTGTAGAACGACATTAACTCAAAACAAAGAATTCCGTCAAAATATTTCTTCTGTTCTCAATTGGGTTGAATGCTAACACAAATATGGTGAGCCAGACTTATGTTTCTCATTTATTATACTTTAAATGCCCAAAACTTCATATAAAACCACACCCTGACTTAGTTTGTTTCACAATTCATACTAAAGAATCTCAGATCTAATTGTATATGCTTTGAAATAAATTCTCTCCTTGACTGTGACCATTATAAATTTAAAAAGACTAGCTCCAGTTAGAAATTTTGAGGAAAAAACCCACAAACTGCTGAACAGAAACTTCAAGCCTTCTGTGGCTAACAGTCTAAAAGCTTCCCTCAAAAGGGAAGCCGAAACACAAAAATACGGACTCATACAATTACTGTAAATGGCAGGGAAAGTTTTATTATCACCCCAGTGCTTACAGTAAGAGATACGATTTGGAACTCTTCCCAAATGCCGAGCACTGTCATTTGAGAAGACATTAAGAAGGATGTAAACATTATCTTGAATACAATGGCAGCCACGACAGAAGCCTCAGTGCTGGCTCCGAGGGGCAGAGCCACTATCGGGACTGTAACACCGACACCCCGTTTCAGCTCAGGCTCCCGGGCGCCGTCACCGTCCTGTGGAAGCACAGGCCTGGGAAGATTCACAGAGCAGCACGTCCACCGCCTTACTCCGTTCTCAGGAATTTGCTCCAAATGGAGAAATCAAGTCAGGCTGCCTCTCGCCAGCGTGGGCGAGGAGAGGAGCCGGAGCCGCGTCAGCAGCACTGGGATTTGTTGTCCACCGGCAAGGCCGCCGGCTCCAGTTTAATTTTGTCCGCATCGTTTTCCTCACTAGGAAAGCTTTGCTGGTTTGTAAGAATGTTCTCCACCAGAAACCGGGCTGCTTCATCTATGTTTATGTTATCCTGTAAAGCAGAAATACAGAACGGGATTAATTCTTAGAAGAAAACATTAAGAATATTAATGGGAACTAGGAACATTCCTCGGAGGGGACATTGTAAATATACCAGCTACCACCTTCTTCTCGGATGTTTAAAGTATTTGCCAAGAGTTCAATGCTATTGAATAACGTGGCTATGAAACCTTCTTTGTTGTTTTGTTTTGTTTTTTTTTGTTTTTGTTTTTTTTACAAAGGACCATGCTTTTTGATGTTCCTGCTTTAAATTTTCTGCCACTGAGGGTCAAGGTACTATTGTGATGGTTGCAAATAAATCTTCACCCTGCTCTGGGTTGTCACTCACACAAATGCAAGCACTGAAATGAAAAACCATCCCTGACCTTGGACATCTAACTCAAGTGTTCAGGACACACTACAAAGACGAATGTGAAAGGGCTCCCACCACACTAAAACGGGATAAGTCCATCATGTCGCTCCCCCATCTCTGAGTGATGCCAGAGGGGTGCTCGACTGTGCATGGGAAGGAATTCAAGACACGAGCCAGACAGACAAGAGGCGAAAGTGGGAACAGGTTTTATTGAGCAGAGAGGACAAGCAAGAAAAGCCACTTCGTAGACAGAGTAGCGGACTCATCTCATGAGAGAAGGAAGAGAGACTCCGGCCATGTCTAGAGGTGGAGCTTCTATGCATTTGCAGTTTCCAGGGAAAGGAGCTGGCATGGATGTATCTTCCCTAAAACAATTACTACAGCGGTGTTTAATGGCGATTTCCTGTTTTCATCATTCCTTCTACATTTATTAGCTGTGATTCTACTGTTAGGAAGACCTTTCTCTTCTCTCCCATTTGTTTATTCATCTGTTTACTCATCTCATGGACTATTATTTTATTCTATGGATTAAATCTATTACAATATTCTTTTTTTAAAGATTTTATTTATTTATTTTTAGAGATAGGGCAAGGAGCATAGAAAGAGAGGGAGATGAAACATTGATATGCAAGAGAAACATCAATTTGTTGCCTCTTTCACAGCCCCATCTGGGGACCTGGCCTGCAACCCAGATATGTGCCCTGACTGGGAATCGAACCTGCAACCTTCCATTTGCAGGCCGGTGCTCAATCCACTGAGCCACACCAGCCAGGGCACAATATTCTTTACTTTGCTGTTCAAATTGTCATACATTTTAGAGCTCCTATAGGCCCCTGTGTCTTTTTGACCTGTCTCCACCACACCTTGTGAGGGTTCCTTACTCTCTGGCACCACAAAATAAATATCTCAGGCACGTCTTTACTGTGCTTGTCCCACAATCCTGAAATCCGCCATTTCTCCAGGAAACCAGGGTTCTTTTTATTGGAAGACAGTAGTATTTAAAGTTACTGAGGACTCAAAAGATCATTGGTTCTGCGGTGTCACGGCTTCTAAGCCCTCTCAGAAGTTAGGCCCAGTAAATACATGTGTGTCTCCCTGCACACACCAATATCTATTTTTATGTTAACCTCTCTGTTTATACATAACAGTGTATACATATGTGTGTATGTATGTGTGTACATATACACGCGAACACAGACATATACACATAAGGTATATATATGTATGTATATAACATCATGTTAATACTGATCTCTCCAATTCTAATCCAACACCTCAAGGCTCATTCTAGCCCTCTCCCCTATCTGTTATCCTTTCTCAGGCACTGAGAAACCTGCAAGACCTGTGCTATTTATTAAAGTACCTTTTCCAGCGTCAACACAAGCTTTGTTACTTCCACTCCCAAGATAAGTATAACTTTAATTAAAGTATTGGTCTCTGAATGTCCAAATGTCATTCAGTTCCCTCCATGCCCAGTATATCAAGTAATTATGCTTTCTGTCAGTGACCATTGATTAGGACCAAAAACTCCCATGTTATAGTGTAATTAGTCACACATTTTCATATTGGGAAGGCATTACTGGCCACAGAGGTGAAAAGATGAAATTCATGAACTCGAAACAATCGTTTGGCTATGTTCCTATGAGAATTCAGATCCCTGGAATTCAAGCAGAAATCAGACCGGAAGCAGCTTTTGGCCAGGTCAGAAGTAGAGGCGTTAGCGACACTTGGACGGGGCCTTACGCCCTGGCCAAAATTCTTAACCTGAATTTTACGTGACTGTTACTTCCTCGGAGCACTCCCCGTTTACTACTCAATTCCGCAGAAGGTGCCCCTCATGTGTGTGTGGGAAAGCACAGGACATCCCTGGAACTCCACTCCTAACCAATGCTTTCCTCCTCGTCCCTCTGTGTGATGCCATCTATATATTCAGGGATGGGCAAAAGTAGATTTACAGTTTTTTGTATGGAAAATAATAAAATAATTAATAATAATACAAGAATCAACTTTCATGTATGCGCAACTGTAAACCTACTTTTGCCGACCCTGTCAAACAAAGCTGATGACTTATGCAGTCTCACACTACCGGCTAGGTGACACATTTGTTTCCAGATCTTCCATTTAGATTCTGGGGATAAGTTTGGATTTATTATTTGAATGGCTAATTCAAACAAAGCCTAAACAGAAATTTTGATCTGTAATACATACATCCACGCCACTGCTGTATTAAACATTTACACATACCATGAACTTCTCCAACAAAGATTAAGAAGCAAGCAAATCCCCTGACAGAGGAGCCAGAGGGCACGGCTTCCGGCACAAGCCCCTCTGTGCGCAGCCTTCCCCTCTGTAACTTCCTACTTCCCGTCTGGCCGAGTGCGCACGCGGCTTCTTCTCTGGGCTTCATCTCTCTTCTGCCACTACTTTTCTATTTACGACACTAAATGCTAAGACTCTAGAATGTATTTACTTAAACAAATAGTCTTTAGCTTGGGAGTGAACACTTCTGTCTCCAGCAGAAACGAGTTTGCCCAGAGACTCCATCATCACTCAGTATTTTCAAAGCAGCATTTTTGCATGGGACCTCATGCCTTTGCTTTTGTTATTCTGATCATTAGTGGCACCAAATCATCTTTCACTTTTAGGATGGGTTTCTAGAAGCTAAAACCACCTGGTAGTACATAAGTGATGAGGAGGAACAGTGCTTTTAAATATATATATGGAAGTCACAGAAAGCATACTAAAACCTGGAACTGTGTTAGGATTACACCAAACTTAAGGTTTTGAGTTTGCCTGTCATCACCGGATTTCTCAGACATTTCATCATTCTTACATAAGTCCCACTGTTATGGGACGTCTGAAGTGAAACTGCCAACACACATCAACCAAACACCCTCTACCCTCCAATACTGGTACCTGTGATTTTCACACTCACTTTCTTGCATGTTGAGGCTTTTAAGATTTTCAACACCCAATTTAATGTCTTTTTACTTTTCTCCAAAAAAACATTTTATCTAGCTTCCCATAATGGGTCGAAGAAAAACTCTCACTCTACTACTCATGAAAGAATTATGTCACAAATATTGATACTTTCCTATTGTTCAAATTCTTTCCTACAGAGTTAATATACAACTCTTCAAACATTGCCCAAATACATCTTCTCTTCAATGCCTTAGTTAGTCTTGCACATGAACTACACCTTTACGAGGGATATGGCCCTATGCATTTTTAAGCCTTCTGTAAAAATAAAAAAAAATGCTTGTGCTTCATCTCATACACTCTAGGTGCACAAGACTTCATTTAAAGACTCAAATGCACAGAAAACTGGATTTGTTATTTGCTCTAAATAATAGTTCATTTTTATTTTAATGTGAAATCTGTCCTTCCAATCACCACCCCACTGACCAATTCTGAAAGCATTCCTGCTGTGGACTGAGAGAAGCTGTAACACATCCAGGCTGTGTTGCACTTTTTCCTAGGCTTCCAACACCCACTCCCATCAATCCACCACATACTTCAGGGTTGCAGCTCAGACGTACAAGCTGACAGCACAGCGGATCCAAAGGCAAAGCAGGACTCACCTTTGCGGAGGTTTCAAACCATCCAGTGAAGCCATGCTCTTTGCAGAACTGGTCCATCTGGGAAGCGTGCTGCCCACCATCCTTCTTCTGGTCACATTTATTAGCTAAGAGAACAGCAGGAATAGGGCCGCCACTTGGAAGATGGACTTTACTGTCCAGATCATTTTTCCATTTTAAGACAGCCTCAAACGTGGAACCTCTTGAAATATCAAAGACTACAAAAGCACCAACAGCTTCTTTATAGTAGACTCGGGTCATGTTGCCAAACCGCTCCTGCCCTAGAAATAAAATATGATAAGAGGTTAAACACTCCCAATTTAGACAAAGTCTCTATTCAATATAACAACTTTGACCCTAAGAATAAATACATATCATCCAATCCATAGCAACATAGACTGCCGAGATTAAAGACATACACACAGAACGGACTCACAAAGCGGAAGTGGCTGATCACGTGGTCCGAGTACACAAGTAACTAGTTTTTGTTCTGGCGTGCACAGCAGATTCTCCATAACCATCAATATGACAGTACTTAAAGCTACAGAGTCCATCATTTCCTCTTCCCTTGGCCTAAGACAAGAGAGGTTCTAAAGTAAAAAAAGAAAGCCAGGGGTAGAGGAAGAAGAGATAATAGAAGAAAATGAAGCTTGCAGGAAGAAGATAAGTGTGGTAGGTTAAATGTTAGCTGAAAAGATTAGGACTGGACATGAGATAAAGACTCTCATGTTCTTTACTCATCTTCCCTTCACATCTCCACCAGCTTTTGACTCGATGTGCAAGACCGATCTCCTCTAAAAAGGCAGACACACACAAACCTGCTCTTTTAGAACAATATTGGCATAATGGCTGTGTTATTAAAAGAAAGATCAATTACTGAGTTCTCCCAATACTGTACTTTTAAAATAACTTAATAAGTGAAAAACTGGGAAAAATCTACTGCTTAACCTATCATATAGGACTTTGCAAAGCATGCTGTTACTACCCAACGTCATACTATTCTTTGACATAGGAGGGATCCTAATCTTAACCTAACAGATGAAAAAACAAGCAAAGAGCTTTTTGAGCGGGATTCCAATAGCAATGACTAAAGAAGAAGGGACTTGAACCCAGGTCTTCTGACTCCCACAGACCTATGGAAATATGATGCCAGCCATTGTGAACTATTTTACAGTTGCCGTGACTTATAACGTTTATACTTTCAACAGATCAGGTTACAGAGTAGAGGTCTAAGGAAAAAGAAGTGGCAACCAATGTTAAAGATGAACAACTCTGACCAATGATAAAAAACACTATAATAGTATGTTTTTCTATTAAAACACACGATGAAAAACACATTTAACTACATTTTATTGATAGTAACAAATGCAAAATTACTCCCAAATTAATATTTTTCTCCTCCAAATTCTACTGTGCCACCATACAATTTTACACACTGCTTAATGGAGTAATGGAAAAATAAAATAATCAGGATAAGCTTAGTCCAGAAAAGTCTTTATTATTCTGGGATGGTATTTTCCACAAATACAAAAATAAAACGCAGGGAGTCCCGGGCATGCTAAAAGGAAAGCATGCTGGGTAGAGAGGTCTGCAGTTTCTAAGTACAAAGACAGCAGCACAAGTTTTGTTCTGTGTGGGGTGTTATGCTAAGAATGAAAGCTTGCAGCAATATGGAAACTCAGCAGAACCGGGAGACCTTCCTCTTCGTGGGTCTGAGGAAGCAGTTCAGAGGGCGGGAGCACTCTTACGCAACCCCACCTTCTTTGACCAGTGCCGTGGTCATTTCTTACTGGAAGGGGGACAGCGCTTTCACTCTTTCTTGGCAAAACACTTAAAAGGACATTTTTATAACTGGAAGGAGACAACCCGTGTCATCTATTCCAAAGTCTCTTATTTTGTAGATGAGAAAATAAAATCCCAGGGAAAGTTACTCAATTTTCCTAGACTGGCTGGTTACCTAATGTGCTGCCTGATGTGTAAACTGAATACTCCCTGCAGCACATACACTGCTCCGTATGTCCCTGTGTTTCCAGACAGACCCGAGGCAGTGCCATCAGTCAAGGAGAGACTTTCCTTAAGGACAGCACAACCCCACCACAAAAGTTAACCCCCTGCTCTCTGTCCCCTAGCACTTCACCAGGGCAGCCAAGGGACTTGTCCCTCTGCTGAGTGTCCAAGTGGTCCCACACTAGGGACAGCAGTGTGCATCCATATCGCTGTGGGCACACTCCAGTATATTCCAAATGACTCTGAAGTGTTTTATCCTTTAAAAAGATAAGTTACTTTCTTTTATAGACAAGGAAACCTTTATTATAATCATATACCTTGGCATTGAGAAAGGAGAAAAAGAGCACAGTGCTAGCCATCCAGGGTCAAGGACATTTAAAGGGGCACAACTCACATACCCAGAGGGCTGAACCCCAAGTAACATATGGTGGCAAAAGGATTAAAATGCTTATCTAATAAGTATTCGGGAGTACCAAATACCAATAACTTCGACAACGAGTTGAGACAACATAAGTAATATATTTCCAAGAACATATAATCCATTAAGGAAAAGAAAACCACAAAATACTTTGCCTTACCTCTTTATATCTAATGCAAATTTTCAACAGGATAGGGTTTACCCTTGTATTTGAAACGGGAAATACTGCATTCTGTACTGCAACCAGAAACACAGGCCAGACACACTTTCTCTTGTGATTCTAATCACTGGTTTGTCTCAATATTTTATGTTCATGCCCCTGTCGGATAAATAATCTAAATGTGTCTTAATGTTATTTGAAACTCAAAATTTAAATTTTATAACGACAAACAAATCAAAGCGATAGGACGATTGGTGCTTGGTTTTCCAAGTACTAACGCTTACCTCCCCTCCCCACCCCCACACAGAATCACGGAGCTACATATTCCCGCTCAGGGCGATTGGCTGAAAATGTGTAGTTTCTGGTTAGTGCATGTCAAATCCTTTACGAAAATCCTGAAGTCTCATTGTGCGTTTCAGAGATGAAGCTCTTCTAACAAGCTGGTGTGGCTGGTGGCCGATAGGTCAAAACCCAGTCAAAGTTTTAGGTCCAGTCATTGGTTCTAAAAGGGTCATTGTACGTCCATTAAGAACTTTCACAGTTTGATAATGCTAATAATGTGATGTCGTAAGTGTCTTGGCATCAAGTTTATGACTCATTGCATTACTATTTTATTAAGTTATTATAAGCCTGCCCCACATTACACTTTGATATTAAATATGCTAGAATTACAGGCACTGTTAAAAGTAAAACGACTTCTTAAAGAACTACTGTGACATTAACGAATACAGCAGTGTAAGTAAGAACAGACTGCACTGCTGCCTGTGCGTCCGCCCATCCGCCACGCTGGTTTGCACAATTTTCCATGAAACAAGTGGCTGTATTATGCTCAGTAAAAGAAGTTTAAAAGTTAATGCAACAAATTAGCACCATCTGAGCTTAGACTTGATATGCACTGAGTTTCACAGTTTACTGCTACACTACTAAGAAGGCAAGAGGGGTCACATGATATTACACAATTCCATTTACCTCTCTGACTTTCTTGTTACCATACGTACAGTGAGAGGGAGACCATGTGACAGTGAAAGCTCCCATGTCAGACACATCGGGAGCCACGCCCCCTCCCTGCAAGTCATATGTGCGCAGACCCGGGGAGAATCCCCGAGCCTCCCGAAGTCTCAGCACACCCACCTGTAAACTGTGAACAATTCCCATTTTCCAGGTCATTCTAAGTATAAATGGGAATGAAAGTAAACTGAATCACAGGGCTAGAAGACAGCATTTAATAAATGTGAACCGTTATTATACGAGAGGGCCAATGACCCAACGTTTCAAACTCTTGAGATTCCATGCTTACATTTGGAAATACAGTTCCACTTGGAAAAATAAGCATGATGGGAAAGATAGGCAAAGGTGCTAGTTAAGTGATATACAAAGCACCGGTTTTGCTCAGACCATCACCTTTTGAAATTGAGACGAAACCTGTTTGTCAAGCAGAATAACAAAACTGAATTCAGAGAGAACTGGAAAATACCTAAACTAAAAGGAAAACAAACTGCTTTTGAGGTGGAGCCGCATTATCACTAAGTAAACCTCAAAATCACCAATTTCCAGATATGTGTCGATTTGGACTCTGGATCGTTCTTTTTGCTGAGAGGACTGGACTTTGGTAGTATTTAGTCACTGTGAAAGGTCTTATCCAATTATTCACATCTTCTGTGGTGACTGCAAAAAGGACATCCAACTCTAATCAATTTAAAGTAGGGAGTAAAATCAATATTTTTTTTGATATGTGCCCAAAGCCATAAGAGTTATTTTTTTAAATATTTTATTTATTTTTTGAGAGAGGGGAAGGGAAGGAGAAAGAAAGGGAGAGAAACATCAACACATGGCTGTATCTCATGCACCCTCTACTGGGGACTTGGCCCACGACCCAGGCATGTGCCCTGACTGGGAATTGAACTGGTGATCCTTTGCTTCGCAGGCCCATGCTCAATCCACTGAGTTACACTAGCCAGGGCCAAAGTCAAAATAGTTTTAAAAGTTTAAGATATGGGCTTTTTCCTCTCTTAACTAATTTATTCAACAGGATCAAGAAATGTGCTATCTCTGTCCTGTAAATCCTCGTCTCCACATACTGCCCTTGTGGGGGCTTTTGAGATAGCCACACATAAGGAGGAGGTGATGTGAGACAGAAAGGGACTTTAGGGGCATGTGAGGTGGGTGTGGGGCAGCCTGGGGAACAGGCAGCTTTGTCCTGTGAAGTGATGAACTCTAGGGGTACAGTGACAGGGTGGATCTTTTGGAAGGGTGCAGCAAAGCCAGTGGCCAGAACAACTGTCCTCAACTTGAGTATAAACCAGATAACCCATGGAGCTTGGTAAATTGCAAACTTCCAGGCCCCATCTCTGGCAATTCTAATGTGCTAACTATGGAGGGTTGCTGGTTGCCTACTCTAATATCCCTTTCCAGAATTGTATTTGGGGAAGCAATGTATTCAATTAAAAAAAAAAAAAAAGCCTATGCCCTGTCTGATGTGGCTCAGCGGATTGAGTGCCGGCCTATGAACCAAGGAGTTGCTCTTTCAATTCCCAGTCAGGGCCCGTGCCTGGGTTGCAGGGCAGATCCCCAGTTGGGGGCGTGTGAGAGGCAACCACACATTGATGTTAATCTCCCTCTCTTTCTCTGTCCCTTCCCCTATCTCTAAAAATAAATTTTAAAAATAAATTTTCAAAATCTTTTTTAAAAAAGCCTAGATTTCCTAGCTGGCCTTGTAGCAAGGCATGTACGTTCAACTGGATCACAAAGACATAAAATATTGCCAAGGAACAGCTGAGTGGAGAAGTGGCAGCTCTAATCCATGAAAACTTTACAGTTCTGCTCACCAGCCTTGGACAGCCCAACCACACACCTGCTGGTGGGAGGACTGACTTCTCTCTTGATAAATCCAGGTAGACAGGATGTTTGGCAGATGAGGCCAAGTCTGTTGATACAGTCGATGCTAAAGAATTTGCATTTTAAGTACCTCAAATGAGTGTGATGGAGGAGGTGCCATAGAATCACACCAAAACAACCAAACATATTTAGCTTAATTTCAAGAAGCAATCAAAATTCACTGCACAAGACACTTCAGGCAAACATCTGGAGAGAAGTAAATGTAAAGAATGGGGACAAAGAGAAGGTAAGGTCATCTATCAGTTAGAAAGTGCAACAGAGATCCTGAAACTAACCCTGCTACCCACCTATTTTTATGTGGTTCATCTCTCTCAAAAGAAGAGTGAAGAAATGACAGATTTCTGGCCCACTGGATTATAAAAAGTCAAAAAGCTTTTTTGAAAACATAATTGAATAGAATTCCCAAGAACCTTTTTTCTTGAATTCTTGTGTCCCTCCAGAAATCCCCCACATATATGTCTTCACTTTTTCATCATCCAAGAGAAGCTCTCTAGAACCATAACACAACCTAAACTTGTCGACTTAGCCCACTCTCTATTAGTTAAGTGTTGTTTAAATGAGATTCTCATATTTTAAGAATATGCTTGCTATTTTGGGGTTACAAATCTAAGGCCTCCAAAGTCTTCTTCACAAGTGTACTTTCTCCCAACCTATTTTAATAAATGGCTAGAAATATGCATTAATCTTTTTATGAAGTTTCTATATTTTATGAAGCTTTGCCATCTTGGGGCTTTGTCGACCAGCGGGGACGGACCCTTCCAGGGTTAGCTTGTTCTTAGAGATAGCAGACAACCTGCTGAAAGCATGTCTTTGATGTTGTAAACCAACCAATCCGTAGTCCACAGCCTCCATCTGCCTCCTGTTTTCAGGTTCCTGCATCCTAGGACTCTGTCCTTGGGCCCTAAATCATCCTGTGGCCAGGTATTAGACAACTAGGGACCACCCTATACCCCAGAGTCACTAAAATCTTTCAGACTGTCCAAACCTAAGTTTGCTCAGCTTGTCTGCCTTGCCCATTTCTTCCTGCAGAAACCACAACCAAGGCTCTTGCCCATGCTTTCCCGTTGCTCATTCTGCCACCCAACCAACCCGCCACTTCCCCATGAGGTCCTGCTTGGGGTGGCCTGCTCCCTCCCCCTGGGAACTGCAAGTAGCAAACTTTGTTTTCAATGCTTACTGTCTCCCGCTGTGTTGATCACATCACACCCGAATAAAAACAAGTCCTGGGAACATTTTAAAATAGAATAAGAATCATTGAAATTCCCTTATCAAATGCTTAAGAAAATTGGAAGATCAGAATAACACAGACACGATGGATAAAAGTTCTAAAATATATTTGAAACTAACACCACATCTCTAGACTAATGCATGGCTACAGGTTTAATCAGTGACATCACAGAGCAGACCAGGCAAACACCTGTAATTATCACCTTGTTTTCCTGGGTGTGCTCTGCAACCCTATACCACCAAACACCTTTGTTATCTTCAGAAAAGTCCACAGTTTGGAAACAGTCTTTCAAAATGCACACACGAAAAAGATGGCGCTGAACAAAAAGTGTCTACTTTGTAAGTACTGTGCTTCACAATTAAGACAATTATAATAATGGAAAGTTCTGGATTGATAACATAAAGTGATGATAATTATTACAATGGATATAAAATGAGTCACATGCTCTAAATATAGGAATGATTGAAACATTTGCAAATTTAGAGGAGGGCTTACACTACTATTTGACATCAGTGAACACACAATCAGCTATGCTATTAGTAGCTCATTGTTTCCGTAGCTCAGAGTCTTAAGACCTGTCTCTATACAATGCCATCGATTACTTACATTTTCTTGGTCGAGTTACTATACCTCACCCTGTTGAGACTATGGATCTCTACAAGTTTCCAATTCAATTCAAACAAAAGAATGATTAGGCATATGGTTGGGAGCAAAGTTAGGTTTTAGTACTTCTCATCAGTGCTCCACTGTCTCTACTGCTAACCTGAGCATCTCTTTGTTGGGGTTAAATGAGACAACCAAGAATGGTAACGTATTCAAAGACAGAGGACCGGAAATAGGCACGTCAGTGTCGGGGAGTTTCAGTGCGTGTAACACAAATACGTTGGATGCCGACCACCCTGTCTGTGCAACGATGAACGCATGGTCCAGGCTGGGGCACCTGAGGGTATCTCAAATCAAGGATGGTTTAAGGTGTAAAACGGGACAGTGGGCTTTGCTCGTGATGTGGCAGAGCAATTGAGCCTGAACAAGACTGATGGTGGCAAGACTGTGTGGGAGTCAGATGTAATAAAGATTTTTAAAATTCCTATAAATGAGTTACAAAGTTACTGGCCATCAATAGGCCCTAGGAAAGTTACTGTGGTATTCACTGTTTATGATAGAGACTATAAACAATTATTGTACAAAGTGTAATTTCTCAAAGCCCTGCTTCTTCCTATTTAGAAGACACTTGAACATTAATAATCCCTGACTGATAGATAATTTGAAGGTCAAGAAAGCATTAGAGGTCATATTCCAGATTCTTGCTCAGGAAGGGTTAAAGGAAAGTTATTCAATGCGACCAGAGGAGACCACTAGGGATAGCAATTGCAATATGCAAGGTAGAACACATAAATTAGGGTCAACATTCTAATCTGGGACGGAAATTTTAAAAAGTGTCTCTAAGTATGGTTTATATAATTTAAAATGTCTTCCAAGCATGAATTTTATGCTTTGGTAAATAATGTTTACGTGAACTCCAGAGTAACATGTTTCTGATTTGTTCTATGGCCCAAAGGAGTGTTACTCAGATTTTTATAAAGAAATTTTAATCCAAAAAAATAAATGGTAGCAGAATAGGCCAACCCCCTAAAAAATATGCCACTTGGCATAAGTATTATTTTGAACTAAAGTCCTCCTTTTGTTTGACCTAGAATAAAAGTACTTAGGTTTTGCCACTCAGGTCTTCATTTCCTTATGAGGGCTCTTGGGTCATGTAAAACTCATACCGAGTAACTTTCTGCTGTTAACACGTCTTACATCAGTTTAATTCTCGGGTCCAGCTGAAAACACTAAGCAGGTAAAGATAAAAATTTATCTCTTCTACAAATGCAATCACTTCAATGAATACATGAAGACTAAATTATATTAGCACTACATGGACAAACTTTTATCTTGTAAAGATTTACCCTAGACCAGCCATTCAACCTACATGGAAAATTCTACGGTTGCTAATAAGCTTACCATAAGTAGTGAGCCAAATACTATTTCACCTACATCATAAATGAACATCAGAGATATCTCCTGCTACATCTTAATTTAATATGCAATTATTAAACTCTCTTTAAAATCTTACCAGAGACTTCAATATTTTA
Source organism: Micronycteris hirsuta (assembly GCA_004026765.1). NCBI lineage: Eukaryota > Metazoa > Chordata > Mammalia > Chiroptera > Phyllostomidae > Micronycteris > Micronycteris hirsuta. Next base: position 14,785 of record PVJI01021354.1, read on the forward strand.
ATATATTTCAGTATGTGTTGAGAAGCAGTCTCAAAGCAAGTAGGAATTAAGAGACAGCAATCGCATTACACAAAAATTGTATTAAACAACATCTGTAATTTAAAGCCACATACATCTGATGCAAAAAGAGAGTATTCGTACGGCCTGCACACAAGAGTCACTATTTTTCTTAACTTGGAGAGTTTAGCTCAAATTGCTTGGCCACACTTGTGGAAAACATTTGGACAACTCCTGCCTGCCACGCTTGCCAAAGCTTTCAATACGGAGACTGAATACAATCTCCTTACCGCCTTTCCCATCTCTAAAACAACAAAAAAAATCTAGTAATAACACCACACCTTAAGTTAAAACATACCAAGTGGCCCGCTCTACCTACTATTTTGAAATGAAGGAATATTTGTATCCTTTGAGATTTAAATAGGATTCAATTTTGTTACTACATAAGGCAAATATGCTTAGCCACAAGGGGAGTTTCTGGAGTGGCCTCCAGTTTGCCTTCATCACATCATTACTACCTAATCCCAATGGTATGAACTAGGACTCTAGTAGCTCAAATACCCAAGCCCAACACAGTTAACGATGTAGCCCTTTAAACCTTAAAGCCAAGTTATTTTTGTCTCTGTTTCCTTATATATTAAGACTCCATCTCTGAAAACCTTCTTTATAAGGTAACCCTAGTAATCTTTAATCACCTCATAAATTTACCTCTAATCTTGTTCATTGCTGGGGCTTACGGGCTGAACAGTATCTAATGCCCAGGAATGCCTTGGGGAAATCTTACAGTTCTGCTTTCCTTGCTGGCAAAGCTCCAGTGTTTATTTTTTATTTATTTTTTTAAAGCAGAAGAGCAAGGATATTCCATCTGGATATGTCACCAGAGTCCAATAAAGACTATGCCCCCTCCCAGCTCTGTACGTAGGGCTGTTCAAGAGGAATAAAAAATGAAGAGGTGATGCCCAGGAAGAAAACTCTTACTGATATTTTTGCTTTCCCAAGTCTCCAAATATCAGCATCTCCCCTTTAAGCATAAAGACACAACTGTGCCATAAAAAAAAATTTCAGGTTCCTGCAGTGGTACCCAATCATAATGTAATAGCTAAATACTACATTATTTTCCATGAAGACTCATACAAAGTCAACGAGCCTCCTAAGCGGGGGGTTAAAATCATCTTCATGGAAATCCACAGCTACACTGAAGATTCCTGGAGAATAATAATCACACTGTAAGGTAACCGTTAGAATCCATGACTTTGTCATAAAGTGATACAACTGTTCATAAGTGAGCTATGAAATAGCAGGAAGTGTTTCGAAAGAAGCCTCTGGCTTCAAAAGATGACTTTTCAAACGGACTTTTGGTTTTCTGAAAGAAAAAAAAAGCTGAGCCCGAGGCTGACTATCCATCCCCCTTTCTCTGAGGTACTGATGTAAGTTTATTCTCATATCTGAGGTAGAGAAGTCTGTTTTAAATAAATGAGTATGTAGGTTATAATTCTTCAGTACTTTCCCGTATATAATAAGCTTTGGTGAGAACACTACCTAGTTCACAGACCCGCGTCTCCCCACCCTTCACTACCAGCTGGGTGCACTTCAGTTTATGCAAATGGAGGGTGAAGGGGAGTCTCTCCAACCCTGAATATGCTCCTAGCCAAATGCTGAGCTTCTTAACACCAGTGATAACTGGGCAGGGCAACTTTGGGTACAAAAATTCCAAAAGTTAACGTCTTTGTTAATGCCCACATCACACCAACCAGAGTTCAACTTTTCACAAGTTAGAGCAAGGAGAATATGCACGCCCACAAACAGGGTTATTATGCTCCAAAATGACAAATGAAAGCAAATGCCAGGAAAACATATGGGGAGGACAGGGGCGAGCAACAGGAGTGTTGGTTTAGAGAGGGAAGAAGGGTCAGGAGTGTTGGTTTAGAGAGTGAAGAAGGACAATAAAGTTTCAAGAGAATCTTTCCCAAATCCTCACCTGGGTGGTCCGACCTGGGAATGAGAGCATGGTGTGTGAAGAGCACTCACTCACAAAGAAGGGTCTTTGATCCCAAGCAGGTGATGAAAAACGTGCTGAAAAGGAACCTGATTTCTAGTTTGTTTATGTCACAAACTGCAAGTGTAAATTTGGGTAAGTCATGAACTTCAGCTCTCATCTGTGAATGATAAAACTGAATGAGCGCAGCCAACCCCCTTCCTCTCTACTCTACCTGGCGCACAGTAAGATAGTTAATATTTAGGGTTAAAACTTCTGGAAAGGCCCCTCTATGGGCAGGTGAGAGAGCGCTGGAGTACAGGGGCGCCGGAGCGCTGGAGTACCTTTCCTTAAACAGTATAAAAGGCCTTCCACGTACTTAGCAGAAGCATCTGTCTAACCAGGGTTAGTTATTTATGCATTTATTTTGTCCTGCTGTTAAATTCTTCAACTACTGCCCGTCCCATTGCCCCGATCCACTGAATCCACCCCCTTTCCATCAACCATTGTGATTTAGTCTCTTCTAAACGAGCACAGGCGTGTTCACGATGAGGACAGAGAAAGAATAGAGGAGACCGGGCGGAGTCGCGTGGCCACTGGCTCCCGACGGTTGGGGAACCGGGCGGACGCCCCCTCCCGGAGGCCGTCGCCCACCCGCCGCGGGGTTCCCGCGGGTCCGGAGCTCGGGCCGGTGGCTTACCCGCGATGTCCCACAGTTGCAGGCGCACCAGCGTCCTGCTGTCCCAGTTAAGGACTTTGAGTGCGAAGTCCACCCCGATGGTGGCCCGGTAGTGCTGGGAGAAGAGCTGGTGAACGTAGCGCTTGATGATGCTGGTCTTGCCCACTCCGAGTTCGCCGATGACCAGCACCTTGAAGAGGTGCTCGCGGGTCTCCGCCACGGCGGAGGAGGCCGCCCCCCGTCCCAGGTCCCCGGCCCCGCCGCCCGCCATGAGCGCCCCCAGCCCCGCTCCAGCCGGCCGGCTGCTCTCGGACGAGCTCGGGCCCCGCGCCGGACCCCCGCCGGCCGTCGAAACTTCCCCGAGGCTGTGCCCGCGCCCGCGACAGCGCCTGATCGGTCACAGGACCCGGAACCAGCGGTCGCTCACAGCCTTTGAGGGGCGGGGAAAGGACCGGGGCTGGCCTGGCGGGGGAGGTCCCGGCTAGGTGGCCGCCCCCCGCCTCCGCCCGCGCTCCGGCAGGCCCGGCCAGACTTTCCGCACTTCCTTCGCTGGGGCGGCGCGAATCCCGCACGCCCCCTAGTGGCCATGGGGCGACTGGGAACTCGCCGAGGGCCCAAGAGAGCCCATCAGGGTCAAGGTCAGCCTGACACACTGCTGAGGCCCCTGAGCCAGCTCTCCAAAGACCCGAGTCAAAGAGGAGGGGGCGGCGCTGGCCTGGGAATAAGCTCCTTCCCTGGCTCTACTGCCGTGAGGTTTGACACCTGAAGATCATTTCCTGAGCGAGGGAATCTATCTCCAGTACCTGTTTTCCCTGTTTACACTGTGAACTGTGTTGTTTCTCTTTTGCAAGCGCCTAGATTTCACATCCTCGTCAGTGTTCTGTCGGTTTCCACGCTTTGCATGCTTTACATCTTCAAAGATTTGTAGCTATTTTTCACTTCCCATTGTCTCTGTTCTTAGTCTACTTCATCTTTCGAGTTTTTTAATTTTTAAAATTCCTCTGTTGTCATGTTACTGGAATTTTAGGAGTAAATGCCAATAGACACATGTGTTTAATTTGGCATGTTTAACCAGAATTCATAGTGGTATGTCTAAAACTTCAAATCAAATTATTTGTCAACCCTGTTTAAAAATCATCAGTGACTCTAACAAAAACAAAAACCCTCAGTTGATAGTGTACACTTTGTAAGAGGGCACGCAGTGCTTCTCAACAGCCTCACCCTCACTGAGACTTGGACAAGCTCAGCTGCTCATTACTGAAATGCCCCCTCTTTTCCTAAGAACCTATGCTTTCTTTTATCTTGAGGTGTTGGCTCTCAATTCCACTTTCCTCTTTCTTCCTTTGTCTAGCTCCTAATAGTCTTCGGCTCTCGGCTTAAACATAATGTTCTCTTTCCACTTCCCCCAAGCATAGGATGGATGCCCACTTTTCCCCTCTGCAATAGTACCCTGTGTTGTGTGAGTCACTTTGACACTGCATTATACTTTGCTGTGCGTGCATAAGTGTGTTTTGGGTGCCCTTCTGTTTAAATAATCAGCCTCTCATCTTTCTGTGCCTGTAGTAATGTCATATGATTAAGAAAAAAAGCATAAAATGCCCCTATTTTAACATAATTTTAAGTAATCATAAATGTATAAAATATTTTTAAAAGATCAAAACTTAAATTTTGCAATTTTTTCCTATGGGTTACATGTTGCTATTTAATCATCATAATTCCACATTTATTTCACATGATTTTCAACAGTTAATGTAGAACAGCTTGGCAAAATATAAATGAAATTCTAGCCTGCTTGGACAATTGTCTTTATTGCATTCTGTTTCTATATTGTGCAGAATAATCTAATATTCATGAGATCACAGAGCCAAATACACTGATAATCTCTTCCCAGTTAAAAGGATTTTGTGCTTTATGTTGCAGAATTTGTGTGGTGGCCCCATAGTTGTCACTTTTAACCATTTCTTCCTGGAGCTAGTTGGCACATCTTCCAGAGAATGCACAGTAATCACATTTATGTCTGATTCCTATACTAAATTGAATATCCTCTTTGAGTCCACCAAAAACCATTTTTAAATCAATTTATCTACTTTTTTTTATCTGCAGTATGATTTTCATGTCTAAACTAGTCATTGCAATGCTTATTCAATGGCCTGGGGATTTTAAAAGGAAATGGAAAAGCTCAGAGAAAGAATATTTTAAAAATGCCTCTTTTCTCCGAACCATTCAAGGACATTACTTGAAAAGCTATGAATATTTACAAAACCTGGATTCCCGTGTTTTTATAGGAATGCCGTCACGGTTTAATGGAAACTTCAGTGCAACATGGCTTGGAAGGCACATTTGACATAGATTATATCACGTTTTTAAATTCTTAATTTTACCTGTTTTGCACATATTTTGAAATGTTCAGTTGGTAAAGCATGTCACCCCTCTGGGAACGGCAACTGTTTGCCCAGTTAACGCAAACAGCACTTGGAAGTAATTTTGTGCAGATACTAGTTCAGAGTCACTACAGATAATGTAAGTTTACCTTATTTGAACAATGGCTCTGTGTTAGTCAAAATTACCAGTCTCTGACTCTTTAAAAACAAAACCATGAGACCAGAACCAGCATACTTGTCACAATTGGGCAAAGATACTCTGAAAAGAAAGATACTAGGTCAATAATTTTTTTCCCCTTTCTTCTGCCAATGATGCACAAAAATATTTATGGCAGGGCTGACTGTTCTATTCTAGGAATCGTTCAGGTTGAGTATAAAGTAGTCGATGCAACCAGAATCGTTCTCACTTTCGTTAGTGTAGTGGCCAGGTAAGTTCTACGTTAGGCTTTGTTAACAAGCAGCCCTCAAATTTCAGTGGCTTTTCCTGGAAAAGGTTGATCTTTCGCTTGTATAAAATTGGATGTGGGCTTGAATGAGTGTCCAGGCAGCTGGCCCCCATGTGATGCTCTGGAATCTACTAAACAGCTAACACTTCTCCTTCACCCCGATGTGACAAGCAAATATATGCTGTGGTGTCACCAGCTCTGTGGCTGCTTCTATAGTCACTGAGCCAGGCAGGGCTGGACAGTCTTGCAGCAGCCATTAAATACTTTGGGCCTGAAGCAACACATTCAACTTCTACTTAAAAGGCGTTGGTTAAAGCTGGTCACGAAAGCCTGTCTACGTTTGGGGGTTAGGAAAGAATAAGCCTGTGTGTGCTGTAAAGGAGAGTACACCAGAACTTTCTCCCATTTGTAGATTGCTGTTTCTAGAAGATTCAACAGAGAGTAAGCAAACACACTGCGTTATGAAAGACAGGGAGTTATCCCAATAGTTATAAGTACATTAATATGATGGTCCCTACTTATTATAAAAAAGGTAAAACTCAGACAATTGTCTACTGGCAAATATATTAAGGTAAGTGATTTACCTGTCGTATGTTTTTAGGTTTGAATCAGGATTTCCTAACCTTGGCACTATCGACAATTTGAGTTGGCTAGCTCTGTTGTAAGTGGCTTTTCAGTGCATTGTATGATGTTTAGAAGCATTCTTGGTCCCTACCCACTATATGCCAGTAACTAACATGTCTCCTCCACCCCCATGTGACAAACAAATGTACCTCCAGATATTGCCAGATGCCCTTAGAGGGCAAAATCGCCTTAGGTTGAGAGCCACTGGCTAGAACTAGCCCCTCTATGATTTTCAATACCCAACCTCGGTGTTAACACAGCAGCATATATGTAACTATAGACTTCATCATATATACAGCACTGTACATGGCTTTATCTCAGTGAATAAAATAATTAAGAAAAAGGTGCTGTTATAGTTAACATAGGAGGGAACAAGCTGAAAAGATGAAATGCTTTGTCCGTATCACAAGCCAAGTAAATGACAGGGAGCCAACCTAATCTACGTGGTCTCACTCCAGAGTCATAAATATTCATGAGTTTCACTGAGGACCTCCTCTGTGACAGGCACTGTTCTAGTTACAGAGGATACAGAGATAGAAGATCTGGCTCTTGCTCCCAGGAGACTCCTGGACTAGCAGGTAAAGAGACAAATTAACATAAAATTACACGGGAGTGATTAAGTGCTCTGATAGAAGGGCTTCCAGCCCTCAGAGTGAGGCACGTCACCCACCGCACTATCAGAAAAGCAGCAGAAACACTATGGTGGAAAGGAGGGAAGGATAGGAAGCAATAGGACAAAGAATGTTGAATTTTATTTCTGAGTCACCATAGGAGAAAATAAACTGACATGTAGACAACTGCAGAGCAGATCAAGAGCAAAAAATTTTTAATGGTATTCTGAGCTGTGAGAGGGAAGAATTGTAAGAAATGCCACTGAGCCCTAAACACGCAGGCAGGGGCCGTCTTCACAGTGGCAAAGACAGGAACGCCCCTCACTCCACAGGTGTTCTGTGATGTCGATGCCGACAAATCACACTGGGCTCAAGGGAGAGATTCTACTAGGGAAAATCATTTTTAAAAATGTTAAAAGCTCAACTCACATGCCTCTGACACAGAAAAAAAAAGTGAATGAATAGAACAGGTTAAAGAAGTTCATTTCCATATAAATAACAAGCCATATAATTTCTGAAAATGCAGTCTGCTGGAAGCTCACCGGGCAGTCGGTTTATCCAAGGTTTGAACTGTGCTCATTTGGAACCAACTTGATTTGCCTTTTGATTTTAGTATGTCTTAATATTTAAATATCTCAATTATTATGCAGTGTGAGAAAGATTTTACGTATTGGAGATTCATTAGCATGAGTGTGATTCTCCGTCCATGTGCACTTTAATGATGTGGCCAATTAAGTGGCTCTCAGCTACATACAGCGCACTAGCAGGGCTTCATTCTTTAAACTCCCGCTCACGGGACTGGGGGCTGTTTTTGAGTCAGCCATGTTTTCTATTCCATGTTTGGAAACCAGAGAGAGTATGAAGATTGTTTCCTCAAACGGGGACATGTAGGCCTCAGTGCTCCTTATTCTTCAATATGAATCACTTCATTTCTCTCTTAGGCTTTATTCATAACCTGCTGTTCCTTTTATCACCAACCTTTGCAACTGGCAAATAGTGACTCACTCCTTTTCCTGCCCCTGTACTATCTGACCACCTCTCGCCCACTCTACCCGCCAGGCATGTCCTACCTGCCACCTAGTTTGAAGTCTTACTTCTCTTCTGTAAGATTAAACCGATTAAACCCTTACTTCTCCATCCAAGTTTTCCTGAACAGAGCCATCAAAATACTCCCACTTCCTGCATCCTGTTCTTGACATGTGGGTCGCTATTGGCAGGTACAGCATTCCTCGTGTTGGTTGAGGGCAATAATTCAACACTGCAATTCACCCCCACACCTCAATTTTCATATTTGCCCCCTGTAAACAAAGCATATATTGGGAGCAGCAGCAGCTACAAAGTCGACTTGACAAATCTTGCAAGAGTAAAACGTTGGAAAAAATCTATGAGTGGGGGAAGAGTTTAAGGTGAATTTAGGGAGAAAATAGGGGAGAAAGTTTAAGGTCCTTTTGACCTGTGGTAGGGAGGAGGTAGAGATAAGTAGCACAAGAGGGACAACCTCCTCTGGGCCAACTCCCCCAGGTGTGCCCACGAGTGCTGGGGAGTCCCCAGCAGACAGGCTTCTCTGCATCCAGGAAAGGGGGACCTTGGTCTATGGGGATGGACCTCAAATATTTTGATGGCTCTGTTCCGGAAAACTTGGATGGAGAAGTAAGGGTTTAATCAGTTTAATCTTACAGAAGAGAAGTAAGACTTCAAACTAGGTGGCAGGTAGGACATGTCTGGCAGGTAGAGTGGGCGAGAGGTGGTCAGATAGTACAGGGGCAGGAAAAGGAGTGAGTCACTATTTGCCAGTTGCAAAGGTTGGTGATAAAAGGAACAGCAGGTTATGAATAAAGCCTAAGAGAGAAATGAAGTGATTCGTATTGAAGAATAAGGAACACTGAGGCCTACATGTCCCTGTTTGAGACAAAGAATGGCTCCTGCTTACAGACACAAGGACTTGAAAACAGCAACCTCTAAGAAGATGAAAAGTGGGAAGAGAGAGGAATAGGCATCAGGTACAGGCTGCCAGATATAAAACGAATAAGTCACAGGGACATGATGTGCAGCACAGGGACTATAGTCAATAATACGATGACTCTGTACAGTGACAGGTGGGCACTAGGCTTACTGTGATGAGCTCTTCCTAAGTTACATAATGTGTAACCGCTATGTGCTACTCCTGAAACTAATAAATCATATTGTCAGTCAACTGCAATTTTACAGTACAGAGAACAGACTGATGGTTGCCAGAAGGGAGGGTGCACTGGACGGCCGGGTGCAAAAGGTGAAAGGATTAAAAAGTACAGATCAGTAGTTACAGAAGTGTCACAGACGTGTAAAGCACAGCGTAGGGAACTTGGTCAATAATATTGTAATGACTGTGTGTGGGGCCAGGGGTGCACTTGAAGTGTCGGGGAACCACTCTGTAAAGTACATGGTTGTCTTAACTACCATGCTGTACTCCTGAAACTAACACAGAACAATGTGGAGTGTAAATTATCATTGAAAAAAATGTAAAGTAACTTGGGAAGGCACAGGGGGCTCGGTGAGCAATGAGGCCTCTGGCATAGCCCGGCCTCACTCAGAGTCTGAAAGGTTTATTATAATATCCTGGTTAGAAGCAAAAGCTAGGGTAGAAATCTCAGCTCTGCTGCTTCTAGCTGTGCATTTTGGAAAATTTACTTTCACTCTTTGAGCCTCACAAGTTTTGTGATCATCCAATGAAATAAAGCTGGTTAAGCCGCTGCACGACGCCTGGCACGTGGCAGCACTCACTGAATGGTGAGCTCCTCCTGCCCCTCTCAGTGACGGGGCAGATGGCTGTGGGCTGGTGCCAGGACAGCTTGAACAGTGGCTGAAAGCTCAGAGTTAGAGTCAGATAAGATTAAATTCAAATTTGGTTTGATGTAGACTCGATTCAGACCTTCCCCTTACAATTGGGCTATCTTGATCAACACACTAGGTAAAATTTATGATCCTCGGTTTTCTCATTTTTAGAAAAGGCTTAATAAAATATATCTCAAAGAGGTTTTATAAGGAGTAAAGTAAGGATTAGACATGTTGTATATGAAGCTCTTAGCATAGTTCCTGGCATAGACGAAATCCAATAAATTCTAGCCGGTGTTCCGAGCACTCCAACAATTTCACAGGTTTTTGTCCCTGATTGAGCTTTCTCAGGCTGATGATCTGTGAAACAATTTAATTCCACAGAAAATATATTGCATTCTTACTATGGACAAGGATGGGATTCAAAGAAGAATGAAATATAATGTCTGTCTGCAGAGTGCTCACAGTCCGATGGGGTGAACAGACAGGTACATATCAGCAGGAAACATGCAGCAGAGCACGTGGGGAAAGAAGGGGTTGATTCTTGCCGTAGAGATCCGCAAGAGCCCAGGAGGCCGCATCTTGGAACAGCACTTCAAAAGCAGAGAATCAGAGGAAGCCTGCCTTAGGGAGTTGGAATGGTTGTGCAGAAATACTAGGTATGAAAATGCTCAATGCGTTTGTAGAATAACTAATGCAAGGCTTGTGTGAATGTGTGTATGTGTTTGTGTGGCCAGTAGCTACAAAATTTACACACTCGATTCTTGTTTTTGTTTTTTCTAATCATGGGAACTATTTCTTATTCAATTGCATGTTTCACACAATCTCTCTAGTGTCTTGCACGAGGTAAGCTTCAGTAAATAAGTTAAAGATGCTTTCTCATTAGATGTTCATTTCCCCAGTACCCTAATGTATATTGCCTTTTCTTGCAGGATACATTTATTTGATAACATCGTTCCCAGGAATATGCTTAGGTGTCTCTGCTGACAGTGTTTCAGAAATAATAATGGCATAATTTTTTTTAAATTTTCATAGCTACCGGCCACATTCCTGCACCTCAGATCTTCCCTAAAATATCACCTTACTCCAGAGGCCTTCCCTGAGCTTTAATATAAAAAAAATTCATGATGCCTTCATCATTCCTATGCTGTTTTATGTATGCATACATATGTATGCATTTGAATGAGTGCATGTATTTATGTTATATATATGTATGTTTGTATGTATGTACACCTCAGCAGTCTCTTCTATCTGGAATGTAAGCCTTTGAAAGCTAAGAATTTATTCTGCTCACTGCTATATATCTCCGCTATATATATTATACCTAGGAAATATTATGCAGTCAACAAATATTTATTGAATTGTCTTCAATCCTATATTTTTATAACATTTATAAGTGTGTTAAAAAGTCCTTTTTGATCAAGAGTCTGCATTTTGAGCCACCTCACAGCAGATAAGTGTACTGATTATGGCTCAAGAACAGGGGAACTCAGCTTCCCTATGAACTAATTAACTTTCTGTTCTATCCACATTAAGTATACACTTTTGAGTCAAAGATCAAGTACCCTTTCTTTTTGTTGTGACTAGCTTTCCATATTTGCTCAACTGTTAAGTAGAAATGCTGCTGTAAATGCGCAGTTACAAAACCCTTGGGAGGCAGCACGAGTAATTAGCTGTGGCTATGTCAAATGAATCAACTGGAAATCAGGCCTGTGGGTAAACAGTGCGGTCGGGTGAACTGTGTAGAAGGGAAATAAACACATGCACTCCGATCCTTAGATGGTGAGCTGTGTAGGGCACCATTTCCATCACAAAGGCTAGAGCAGTTGAGAAACCATGGCTAAAAATAGTCCATATGCAGATATTCCCGGAAAAAAGTAACACCAGGGCACCAAAGGAACAGTTAAATAAAAGACAGGGTGTCGGTGCCATAAGGAGCACTGGTGTCTTATTTAGCTGCCGCTGCCCGACCCAGCGCCACCTCAGCTCCAGCCGCGTGGGCTGCTGTCCATGCCGTGTCTTCTTAGCTCTGAAGTTTGCACCTGCTGTCATGTGCTTGGTTTGCCCTTCCCACCAGCTTGCAAAACGCACATTCTCTCTGTAAGACCCAGTTCCAGGATGACCTTCTTGGTAAACTCTTTTCTGAATCTTTTGATAGATTTAGTTGCCTTTTCTCCTCTGTTGTCATGTTCATTTGCACGTGTATCTACTACAGAATGCCTTTGCATTAATTTTCTTGTGACTTTTCTTCACCTTGTGTCTATAGGCTCTTTGAGGGTAAGGATTATTTTTGCTATTGTATCTCCAGCACCTAACCCATTGTCTTCTTATTGTAAAGTACCTTCTTATAGTTTTGTCTGCTGAAATTAAAAGCCTTAAGTATCATGCCTTCTATAGTGATATTTTTTAACTTTCAAGATTCAAGAATTGCAAGAAATGCAAATGTGTTTGTGAGAAACAGGATACATCAGAGTAATCTAGTTTCCTATCTCGGATTCACAAAGTATTATAACTTTTTTTTTAATGTTAATGCCTCCTTAAGCGATCTGTTTACAAAAGGATCAATAATATAATGCCTTTTCATCTCTTTTTCTGCTGAAGAGTCCAAAACACTATGTTGGGAGCAACTGAGTCATCTTCATGAGATTCTCCATGAAATAGGAAGGAAATGGCTAATTCCAGTTTGTTTTCTTTCTTATGTTGGATTAATAGATGAGAGACCTGAAGCACTGAGTGGCAGAATGACTCACTGAGTTACTAAAGTACAAATAGAAAGTAACAGCTTTTACAACTTCATTCCTAGTTTTTGTACTTCTTTTGGTAATATCTAGGCATTGAAAAAAATTTAATTCCCAAACTGAGTGAGTGTTCATTAATTATTCCTCAAATGACTCCAAAATAATTTCTCCCTTCTTTTTGTCCAAATAGATTAATGTTTTTTTT
>PVJI01021355.1:0-27239 GCA_004026765.1 Micronycteris hirsuta
GACGTGGTTACGAAGAGAACGTGGCAAGGGAGGAGTAGACTCCTGGAGTTTGTAAGGGATGTAGCCACTCACTGTGACCTTAGGAAGTGTCTCCTGGTTGTTCTCCATGGCCCCAAAGGGTCTCTCCCACCTGTCCCTGCTTAGCCCACCAGAGGGAGAAGATTCGGGCTCTGGAACCCCTGAAGGCCAAGCTTGTCACTGTGAACGAGGAATGCAACGAAAGGATCCTGGCCATGAGGGCTGAGGAGAGATCTGAAATCTCCCTGCTGAAGAAAGAGAAGATGAATTTGCTAAAACTCATTGACAAAAAGAATGAGGAGAAGATCTCGTTGCAGAGCGAGGTGAAATGGAGCAGTGTGGTGACCAACTCCCTGAATCCCTGCCATCCCAGGGGTGACCCCAGGCCTTGGGTGCCGAGGTAACCCCAACTCCCTCCACTCTTCTGCCTGGAATGACAGACTGAGTCACCACCTCCCCAGAGCCCCTGCTATCCCCACACTCTGTCTGGACTCAGCACTGGCTCAGCGCGTCCCCAAGTGCCAGCAGAGCCCTGCTCCTTCGCTGCCAGACTCTCCACAGGACACGCGGGCACTTTGCTGACTCAGGAATGGCCGGTCTCTCTCTTCCTCTAGCTTTCTTGTTCCCAGGCCTGATGGGGCCACCCCGCGCACATCCCATCCCGTGGTGACTAGCTGCATACAGGGGTCCACAGGCAACCCTGACCGTGCAGCTACCTTCTCAACAGGTGACCAAACTGAGGAAGAACTTGGCCGAGGAGTACCTGCGCTACCTCAGCGAGCGCGACGCCCGCAAGATCCTCATTGCAGACCTGAATGAGCTGCGGTACCAGCGAGAAGACATGTCCCTAGCCCAGTCCCCAGGTAAGCCGGAGGTGGGTTTCTCTCCCTGGAGGAGGTGCTGGAGAGGAGTTGCCCCCACCACTCAGCCTGATTTATTCAACTCTCCTTGTATCTGCTCATTTTGTGACCATTCATGATGGAAAATGACCCAGCTGCCACCTGGGTCTGTGGCTCTTCTGAGCTGGACTGAGAATCACAGACTCATTGTTTAAGTAGCTGAGGCAGAAATTGTCCCTAAGGGCAGAACAGACCTGGTACCCCTTGTCCTGGGGCTTCTCTATTGAAGTCCTCAGCCATAGGCTGGTAGCCCTGTGGGGAAGGACCCAGCGGTTCCCAAGCAGGGAGAGCAGAAGGACCTGGGATAGATCCTGAGGGACACTCTAACCCTAACCCTGGGCTGTAGGTCCCAGAGCCAGGGTGATTTGAGCTGGCTTGCCCCCCGGTAGGTGTCTGGGGAGAGGACCCCGTGAAGTTAACACTGGCTCTCAAGATGACCCGGCAAGACTTGGCACGCACGCAGATGGAGCTCAACACCATGAAGGCCAATTTTGGAGATGTGGTGCCCAGGAGGGACTTTGAAATGCAGGAGAAGACCAACAAGGATCTTCAAGAGCAGGTGCCGGGGGGCAGGCAGGCCAGACAGGGTAGGGCAGGGTCATGCAAGTGGGTGGCAAGAAGCAATTGCCTTGCCCGCAGCTGGACAGCCTGAGAGACGACTACGAAGAGGTCCGCAAGGAGCACGAGATCCTGCTGCAGCTGCACATGAGCACGGTGAAGGAGCGGGACCAGTTTCACTCTGAGCTGCAGGAGATCCAGCGCACCTCCACCCCACGGCCTGATTGGACCAAGTGTGAATGTAATGATGGGCACTGAAGGTCACTGGGATCCCAAGGATTGCTCAAGTGTGTGGTCCGCACTCCAGCTTCCTCCCTCCACTTGCAGATGTGGTGGCCGGGGGCCCATATCGCTGGCACAGGCTGGCCGAGGGCAAGAACAGTGACCAGCTTGTGGATGTGCTCCTGGAAGAGATTGGCGAGACGCTGCTCAGGGAGAAAGACTTCTTCCTGGCTCTGGTAGGGTAAATCCCTGGGCTTAGGAGGCTTGTGGCCAGAGTCAGAACGGCCAGGCCTTGCTGCCGAGACCTGAGGTTTTGGGGGAACCCTCTGGGGCTCTGCCCTGCTTAAGCTGGGGCCACAGGTGAGGTCAGTGAGGAGCTGACATTCTCCCTTCCAGGGCTATGGGGAATCCGTCCCCTCTTTTCTTCGGTTTGATGGCGTTGTGGAGAACAAGAAGCCAACAAGGAAGGATGTGGTAAACCTGCTCAAGGATGCCTGGAAGGAACGTCTTGCTGAGGAGCAGGTCAGACCTCACCAGCCATTCTGGCCAGGTGTAGCCTCCAGTCCTCCGAGGGGGTTCCCTCGAGGTGCTAGGGAGCAGGGTGGAGGGCCACCCAACTGTAGGATGGCTAATGAAGCAGTCTTCCCCTACTCTGCAGAAAGAGAAGTTCCCAGATTTCTTCTTCAGTTTCCTGGAGCGTCGCTTTGGGCCTGCTGATGCCATGGCGTGGGCTTACACCATTTATGAAAATATTAAGCTCTTCCACTGCAATGAGATCATGAGTCAGTTCTACGCAATCTTGATGGGAAAAGTGAGCTTGGGTCTGGCTCCCTACCCTTTTTCTCCAGCACAGGATCAGCCCTGTCTCTACCACTCCAAGAAGGAACAAGTCAGTCATTGCTCCCCCCCACCCCCGCCCCGCAGATGAGCGAAAATGTTTATGTCAAGCACAAGGAGACAATATCACAGCTGCTGAAGGAGATGACAAATGTTGACGGTCAGAATGAGGGGCTGCTAACTATGGAGCAGTTCAGGTGAGGCTGGCTAGGCTCCCTCCAACTCCTGTCCGTCTTGTCCTCTGGCCAGGCTCCCAGATGTACAGGGGAACGGGGAGCCTGGTGGGAAGGGCCACACCTGAATGCTGGCTACCCTTAGCTGCTAGTAGGGCTGGAGAAAGGGTGCAGGCAGATGTGTGGGCAGGCCTCAGGCAGGCCCGTGTGTCCCCCTACAGCACTGTCCTTAGGAGCACCTTCTCCTCCAAGAACGAAGATAAAATTCAGGAGCTAATGGAGGCAGCGGGCTGGCATCCCAACAGCAGCAATACAGACTTTCTCAGCTACCACTCATTGTTTACGGAGGTGGGTGGGGGTCCAGGACCTTGCCGAGTCCTGCCCTAGCGTCTGCTAGGCCCCAGCACATGTGCCATCACTCTGTCTTATGGCCCCTCCCAGGATGAAGAGGGCCAGAGTACGCCCTTTGTGCGAACGCTGTGGGAACAGTACATGGAAGAAAAGGATGAGTACCTACAGGAGCTAAAGCAGGAACTGGGCCTGGAACTGTGAGTGACCCTGGGACCGAGGCCCACTTAGCTATAGGCGAGCCCCACAGGCTGGGCCACAGGGTGGCGTCTTAAGCCCCTGGTCTCCCCGTGTACTGAGCTTGCTGCTGGGCACTACATATTGCTCAAGCCTGGCAGAAGGCATCTTGGGAATCTGGGGTGTAGGGCTGGGGGCAGTATCAAGGCCTATCTCTCTTTCTTGTGGGGTAGCCATGAAGAAGTGACCTTACCCAAGGTACGTGAGGCCCTGATGAGCATCGATTCCAGCCTGGACAAGCAGACCCTGAACAGCTACTTGAGCCAGGCCTTCCAGCTCCCTCTGACAGAACTGTCAGAAGAGAGCGAGGAAAAGGAAGAGGACATGGCGATAAAACTCCGGACTGTTCTGGAACGGCTTCAGATGATTGACATCAGGCGCAGGAAGCCTCGGGAACAGGAGCCTACAAGCTAGGGCCACTGTGGGCAGCTGACCCCTGACATTCAGTATAAAATCGTTTGTCTGAACCCGTGCTATTCTCCAGGTTATGCTGGGGCATCAAGGGGAGGGGGCTGGTCTCTGCCTCCAGGATATGTATCAAAACACAGCATATTATGTTTGTGACACTTTATTGATGGTGGGGCGTGGGGAGGAAACCTGGAAAAGTATGTGGGGCCAAGGGGCCCCCAGTGGGGACGGGACAGGTGTCAAGGCCTGTCCACTACTGAGCAGGGAAGACGGCGTTGCCACTGAATGCACAAGGGATGAGGAGCTGCCGGTACTGCAGGGGCAGGTGCCGCTCCACAAGCACATGCAGGGAGACTTGGTCGGTGACCAGGCCCTGCCTGCAGCAGAAGAGGACAGAGACAGAGTCAACATCAGCGTCAGCATTCCCATCACCAGAACCTCCCTGCCTCTGCCCACTCACCGTCGCATCAGCAGTTCCAGGTCCTCTGGCCTCACAGTCTTGCGGCCAGCATGAGCAGCAAATACCTCCAGGTCGTTACAAAGATGTTGAAAATACTTGTCCAGACTGCCAAGAAGGTTGGGGTAGAAGAGAGCGAACAGACGACTCATGATCTGAGGAGCTCCTCTCCCCACCCCAGGGTCCAGGGCTCACCACTTCTCCACCGTCTCAAGAGCCGCTTTCTCCATGGGCATTTTAGTGTGGAAGCTGAAGAGCTTAGCGTAGTGGCTCAGTCCGGTCTTGTGAGGATCTCGACAGAGTCTGGGGCCAGCAGTTCGGGCCCTGGGAGGATGCCTGGCTGATAGAGCCTCTGAAGACAAGCTGGGAGCAGGACTGGACTGCTGCCTGAAAAGGCCCCTAATCAAAGATAAATCTTTTCCTTTTTAAGATTTTATTTATTTTTAGAGGGGGAAGGGAGGGAGACAGAGAGGGACAGAAACAGCAATGTATGGTTGCTTCTCACATGGCCCCTACTGGGGACCCGGCCCACAACCCAGGCATGTGCCCTGACTGGGAATCGAACTGGGACCCTTTAGTTCCCAGCCCGCGCTCAATCCACTGAGCTACACCAGCCAGGGCTAAAAGATAAATCTTGCTGGCTCCTGCCAAGACTGGGGCCCTTGTGCTCCTTGGCCAACCTGGACCAATAGCTCCAACTGTCTGCTGGGGGGGAATGGGGACAGAGGCCACATAGATGCCTTGTCTTTCCTTAGGGACCTGATTCTCCACAGTCTAGACCCAATGAATGTCCCAGTCTAGCCTCATCATACAAATTGGTATTTGCTCAGGCCCGTGACCCTTAGGCCTCAGCATGGACATCCCTCCCTTTAGCCCATTGTTGCCTGTCTGATTCTGCTAAGCTTCCTCTAGGAAACCTCTCTGACCTAGCCACTTCCCACTACCCAGGCTCTTCTAAGCCCCTGGAAGCAGGCACGGGATGATGTGCTCTCGGTGAGCCCCATCCAGCCCACCTAAGGTGCTTTGCTGGGTAATCATCTGCATACCCGTAGGAAGAGGGATAACCAGGTGGTACCCAATGCCAACCTCAGTGCCTGCCCTCTCCCAAGAGGCCCATGTGGAACAGGGTCATGGGATCTTACACTGCAGTGCTAGTCGGTGGGGCTGGCTCAAGTTGCCTGGCCTGCTGAAACTCCAGGGTGGTAGAGGTCAACTCTGGACCTCCTGTAGAGAAAGGACAGGATTAGAGGGGCTCAGACCTAACCATTTCACACAACCTTGAAGGCCCACAGCCTCCTTGTCCTGTTTATCGGGGGCCCCATCTAGCTCTGGTCAGCCAAGCAAGGAGCACTTCAGAGTGTCCTAACACTATCTGTGCTCAAAAAACAACCCAGGTAAGGTCCTCCTCCAAGGCCAGGGACTATCACTTACCCACTCACCCCCTGATCCCTGCACTGGGCCCTTTACCTGTTCTACCAGCGGTGTCCTTATCCCCTGAAGATCCTTCTGGCTCCTTGGCCTCAGTAGCCCCCCAGGATCCCTCTGCTTGTATCCCTTTTTTATGTCTCTCGGGCTCTTCTGCTCTGGCAGATTCCTGTGCTCCTGCTGCCTCCTCCATATCGCTCATGCTCAAGCTTTCTTCCATCACTTCCTCTGCATCCTCGCCACCTCCATCCTGTAAGGGCTGTAGTCCATCTTCTCCAGAGCTACTATTGCTGGTGTTTGGGAAGCCCACAGCAAGGGCATCAACCTCCTCTGCCTCTCCTACCAGAAGTTGGGCTGGTTTGCCAGGACCTGAATCAAGGGGAGAGAATATAGGCTGCAGAAGCAGTAGGCCACGGCTGTAGCCCTGGAAAGTGTGAAGATGGAGTAGTAAAACCTAGCCAAGGCTATCAAGGAGAGGCTGGAGGCAGCCCCAGGGTACTGGTTTGGAGTCTCATGGCCACACACTGACTCTACACTTGGATGGACGAGAGACTAACGGCCGTGGGACTCTGAGGGGACTCATGGGTCCTGAGGAGGGAAAACTACCAGTACCAACTCTTGCCCCAAGCTTTGCTTGGCTCCAGGCCTCTCGCCTCACATACTCACTGTTGTTCTGCAGCCCAGGCCCACTGCTCCGTGTCCTGCGACCGACAGTCCTCTCAGCAGAGAAAGAGGGGCAGGGGAGAGAGTGGCGCGCACTGGGGGAACGGCCAATCAAAGGCTGGGAGAAGGGCTGGGTGTCCTCCAACACGGTGTCTGTTGGCAGGGTAGCAACAGGAGTTCTGAGGCTGTCACCTGGAGATCAAGGGCCAGATGGCACTCACTGTACTCCCGGCCCACCTGCTGCTACCTGGTCACTGGGGCCTGGCCATACATGGGCCCCATAAGTCTGCACCAAGTAGCCTTCAGAGAGAGAAGACTACATAGGACTCTTATCTCTCTAATACAGCTCTCCTTGCTTACCTTCCTGCTAAGCTGGCATTCCCAGGCTTCACTGCTTGCCCTACCCAAACTGCTTACCCATGTCTCCACTCTCGACTTTTCCCTCTGCCTGAAACCCTCCTCTCGCTGTGGTGACTTGTCTTCTGGTATCAGGTTCCCAGGTCAGTTTGACTGCCCAGCTGACCCTGATACTTGGCCCCTTTCAACCTCCCAAGAAGCTCCAGTCACCCCTTTCCTACCCATAGCCTTGTAGCTCCTCAGGAATATGGGGTCCTGGAAGACCCTGAGGGACTAGGACTAGGAACTACCACCTTATGGAAAGAAAGCAGAAACTCCTGATAGAGGACCCACTGGCCAGGGTTGTGCACTGTCCTTGACCCAATGAAGAGGGGAGCAACCCTGGACACAGCAGCACCTCCTATCTGTCACAGAGTGGGGGAGAGCTTTCCCCGCAAGCTGGAAGAGGGAAATCTCAACCTCACCTGGACGAGCCAAGGCCACAGAGGTATCTTGGAGATCCTGCAAAAGTGCACCCACATCTACAGCTCGGCGTGTAAGAGGTCTGCGGGCCAAACCAGGCCTCTGCACTGATTGTGGCCGGGGAGGTGTGGCAAA
This sequence comes from Micronycteris hirsuta, assembly GCA_004026765.1. NCBI lineage: Eukaryota > Metazoa > Chordata > Mammalia > Chiroptera > Phyllostomidae > Micronycteris > Micronycteris hirsuta. The sequence continues at coordinate 7,200 of PVJI01021355.1, forward strand.
GGCCAGGTTGAGGGAGCTGGTAGAGAGAAGAGGCATAAAGGAAAATCAGCTATGTAAGGCCTAGCCCCCCACCCGATTTCTCCATCTGCCCTTGTGCTCTCATCTTTTAGAACACAGCTACCATGCCGTAACACTAACATTGGCTGGGAGCAGTGTGGCCAGAATCCATTCTAGTCAGCCCTTTTCCCCCAAACCCCAGAATAGGCAACAGCACCTGGTGAGGGAGGAGGCACCAGCACTCCCATGAGGTTCTGTAAGAGGACCTAAAAAGAAGAAACTATAAGTTACCCAGGCTCATGACAGTCCTCTCTCAGGCCTCCTAAGCCTCTAGAGAGGATAGGCGAGAGAGGATGGCCAGAGGTGCTGTGCAGGGCCTCACCTGGGGAGAAAGGCAGTCCCTGGCCCACTCCTTGCTGAAACACTGACAACCTCAGCTTCTGCTTCCTCTTGCTGAGAACCGGCAGACTTGGAGCTAGGGTTGCTGGGGGTTTGAGCTCAGGAAGTTGTAGCTCCAGGCTATAAGGATGGAGCTGATCTCAGAGAGGCCAGACAGCACAAATGCAGCTTTTGGGACCGCCGGGAGGCTTCCTGTTCACAGCTGCCTAGCAGCCCAACCCCAAAGGGAAAGAATTCACTGTGCACCTGCTCTGACTGCTTTCCGGACTGGAGGACTGGACCCCCTGTGGTGCTGGCACTGGCTTCACCACTGACTCTGGCACAACCATGGAAGATTCTGGTGCTGTAGAAATAAGAGGAGGGTGGGGCTGGCAGGGCACCCTGCCCTGAATAAGGGATACCATGGGCTGATGCCTAACTCTGGTCAGCAGACTAGTGCTCACTTACCAGTCAGCAGAATATTCTCAAGCAGAGTCCGGGGTGTCTGTTCCTTCAGACGTCCACTGGTTTGAATGTGGGCCAATCTGCCAATAGACTTTGGGCAAAAGCACCAAGCAAACAGTCTATTCCTTTGCCTTGGGATTCCCTCAAGGTGGGCTCCAGAACAGAGTTAGACTTTGGGATTCCCTGAAGGGAGCCAGAGTCCTATAGTGGTCAGTGAGTTGGGCACTTACCCTGGCTCCATGGGAATGCCGCCTGGCAGTAGTCTTTGTTTGGCTCCTCAGCCTCATAGAGAAAGGTGTTTGAAGCAGGGTTCTCTGGGCACTGCATAAAGACCAGCAGCTCTGAGAATTGTGTAGGAAGGGGGAACTAGAGGATTCAGAGACATGTCTTCATCAGGGATCTTGGCCTGAAGACTTTTTCCCTCAGTGCCAGGGACCCAGAAACCACTGTCCTTCCCATAGCCTGTTCCCAGCTCTATGTCACTAGGGTTGTGGATGAAAAGGAGCTCAAGGGGTATGGGAATAGAGAGAATATGATGACCCAGTCACAGAGAGGGGTTGAGGAGGGCTTTACAGAGGTGACTTTGGCAGAAATAGGGGTTAGTCACACTGACAAGAGAAGTAATTGGAAGAGTATCCATTCCAGACATTAAAATAATCCAATAAAACATTTAAATATTTTGAAACCTTTTAAGTACTTGTCAGGGTCTGACAGCAACCTCCACATGGATCACTCCAGCCCTAGTCTCTCCAGTCCAATCTGCCTCAGATTCCAGAGCCATGCAAATGTTCCCAGAGCACAGCTCCCACCTCATCAAAGGTCTAAAACCTTTGCTGTAACGAATGGCTTTCCAGTGCCTATAAAGGAACTGCACCGCCCCAGTCCAGCAGGTGCCAACTACCACACCCTCTGAGCGCACCACGAGCTCACCGCAGCTCTCACTCACTGACACTCCCACCAAGTCAGGCCAAATTCGTGTTCCCTGGCAAAGAACCTTTCCAGTTCCTGCCTCCCGACTTCTGCCCAGGCTGTGCTCTCCAGCTCCTTCCCCATCTTCCAGCTAGAACTACAAGGACAGTAGGATTGAATATGCAGGGAAAGGAGGGACCACCTGGCAGGCAGTTCAGAGCAGATGCCTCGACACACTCTGGACTGGTTTGGGATAAAGTGGCCTAGAGAACAGTGTAGAAGGCAGGATTCTGAGCGCCTATCCTTCATTTCCAGAGACGGACTACCTAAAACGCGGGCATAGTTGAACACGAGTCCCGAGACCCGGCGGCTTGATGTTCTGGCGGTGGGGGCACGAACAACTGACCCGAGCCCATATATGGGCGTGGAACCAGTCCTCAGGGTCTTGGGCTCTGCAACTCTCTGAGACTCAGTTTCCTTCTCCAAACTGGGTCAGAGCTGGATCACACCAAGACCCCACCCGCCAGTCCCTCCGGCTGCTCATGGGCTGCGGGCAGTGCCCTCACATACCTAACCCGAGTACTTTGGGGTCGCCGCGGGGTGTGCGGGTCCTCCGCATCCAGCACGCGCCGCAGCAGCGTACGCGTCGTAGGCTCGCTGTCAGGGATATAGCTGTCCGCCATCTCTTCCGAGGTTCGCTTCCCAACTGCTAGGGTAGCGGCGACTGCCGACTTCCCGCCGTCTCATTTAAGCCTACTCTCGCGAGGCTTCCGCACAGCTCCACGGGAATTGTAGTTTTAGCTCTACCTCCCAGTCGCCCGAGGCGTGTACAAAAGTGACTGCAAACGCTGAATTTGGAGGCGGTTTTACCATGGAGTGAGCCTGGGCAAATGTGTGCAAACAGTCGAAGCTTGGTTTCCTTATAGGTAAATTGAGGATGATACCCACCTAATAACGGGTTTGTAATGAATCAATGAGATAATGTTTAACTCAGGATTTGATACATGTGAAGTCAGGCCATCAATAAATGGTGGCCACTTTAAAAAATAAAACCTATTATTTTATTTTTTATAAACTTCTTTTGAAGATTTTATTTATTTACTTTTAGAGAGAGGGGAACGGAGAGAGAAACATCAATGTGAGAGAAACATTGATGGGTCGCCTCCCATAGGCACCCAGTCAGAACCAAACTGCAACACGCGTATAGGTCAGAAATCAAACCCAGGACCTTTGAGTTTGCAGGATGATGCCCAACTACCTGAGCCACACTGGTTAGGGCTTACTTTATTTATTTTTTTATTGTTGGCACTATTACAGATGTCCCCCATCCCCCCCTTTTGTCCCCCCTCTCCCCACCTCTCTATCCCCCTTGGCGGTCACTGTTAATACTTCTCATTCCAATCTGGCTCTCTTAAGGTAAAGAAACACGCTTGGGGGAGGGAAAAATAATCTCATACTACAGGCAATTTGGCCACATTTGCATTTGTAAAGACCACTCTGTAGGCGGCTTATCAAAAGAGACCAGTTTGCAAGGCTTGGAGCTAGTGGGCTGTGTGTAATTCATTAGAATATGTGCAATTTTGAGATGAATTCCCCTCTCAAAAGTCCTGTTAATGCTGGAGACTCTATTACCATATTTTTCATCAGTTGACGCCTCCTCCCACCTTAAATGTTCATGGGATCTGATGTAGAATTTGAGTTCTGAGGCCTCCCAACTTGTTCTCCTTTTTGCTCTAAAATCAGGTGTAATCAAGTTACTTGAATATCCATGGGCATATTTGCGCTTGAGTTAAAAAATAAAGCAAAGAAAAAAAATTAGATTCTTGCCCTGACCAGGTAGTTCAGTTGCTTAGAGCATCCCAATATACCAAGGTTTTGGGTTCGACCCCCAGTCAGGGCACATACCTCAACCAATGAATACATAAATAAGTGGAACTACAAATCGATATTTCTCTTTCTTCCATCCTCTCGCTATGAAAATAAATCAATAAAAAAATTAGATTTTTGGCCCAGCTGGTGTAGCTCAGTGGATTGAGCGCGGTCTAGGAACCAGAGGGTCCCGGTTCGATTCCCAGTCGGGGCACATGCCTGGGTTGTGGGCCAAGCCCCCAATGAGGGCCATGTGAGAGGCAACCATACATTGCTTTTTCTCCCTCCCTTCTCCTCTCTCTGAAAATAAATAAATAAAATCTTAAAAAAAAAATTAGATTTTTGCTTCTCAAAGTAAGAGAATTGCAGAGAAAAAGCATATCAATATTTCATTTTTAAAAAGATTTTATTTATTTTTAGAGAAAAGGGAAGGGAGGGAGAAAGAGAAAGCGAGATACATCAATGTGTGGTTGTCTCTCGCGCACCCCCAATTGGGGACCTGGTCCACACCCTAGGTATGTGCCCTGACTGGGAATCGATCCAGTCAGCACTCAATCCACTGAGCCACTCAATATTTCTTGTCATTAAGATCTGACCTCTGTGTTATCTCACTGAACTTGCTAGCCCTTTGCAGGCACATTTCCATGGTCACCATGGAAATAATTCACTTATTTCTTTCTATTTATTTATTTATTGTAAAGCCTTGAACTGGATAATATGGGAAAAAAATCTTTTTCAAAACAGTTTGAGACACGAACTGAACTTACTTTTTGCACAGTATTATTCCATGCATTTATATAATTGATTAAACTTTATATTTACTACTTGTTAAAAAAAACACTGGGCTATTTAACTGAGATTAAAAACAAAACAAAACAAAACAAAACACCGGGCTCATGAAATGAGGCAAGGAGGAGTGAGAGATTGGCAAGGGCCAGACCTGTAAGGTCTCGCAGGCTCTGGAAAGAACTTTGGACAGTACTATACATGCAATAGGCCACTGGCGGGATTTAAGCAGAGACATTACGTAATCATATTTTCTTTGGCAGCCACATGGAGAACAAGAATGTAGGAGAGGCAAGACTGGAAGTCGGGAGACCTGTGACAGGTTTTTGCCTTTCTCAGATGTGACAAGATAAAGGGGTAGGCAGAGCAGTGGGGCGGGGAGAAAGCCATGCATTTCCAGGTATGTTTTGAGTGCGGAAGATTAAGTGTATATAAGAGGTGATTTTATGTACTAGAAAGTAGAGTTTTATCAAGCATAATCTTCAATGTGGTGTGTATAAAGAAATTATATCAATTTGCCTTCTCATCAGTATTGTTTGAGCAAGGTAAGCCTCGAGACAGGTAGGAGTAGAACCGTATCAGTAACTGCACAACACTGAACATGGATAACATACCCAATAAGCTTTTGCTGAATTTTATCTCTACTACACACATTTTATAAACATTTCACCATAACAAAGTGTGTATTCATAGTTTTATCATTGTACAAATGAATGCACATCCAGAGAATGCGTTTCTAAATTTGCAGGAATTCAAGCTGGGGACATCAGCTGCATAGGCCAGGAGTGATGGGACATTCTCCGGTAATGGGTCTGTGAAACCCATTTTCCCTCCATTGTCCTGTGTTTTTCTACATTTTAGGTACGGATCCCTTTCATAATAAAGAAAAAGAAACTAAAAAATAAAAAAGTTAGCTTGGAATGTTATTTTCTTTTACGAGCTTTTAAATGCCCAATCTATTTTGTTTTATATCAAATAATTACAAATAATAGATACTAGGCTTCAATTTCATACCCGTGGTCTGTAATCAGGAGAGAGAGAGAGGAAAAAAAAGAAAAAGAAAAACAGCCGAGGAGGAAACGTCAGGAGAAAGGTGAAGAGCAAGAAGTAGGACAAAGGGGTAACTCCGCAAAGAAGGATTAGCTTGCAGGTAATTCCCCAGGACGACTGCCTGGCCTCCTCCCCGGTTTTTCCACAGCTTCTCTTGCCCTTCAGAACATTTTTCCCATAGAAGTTATAGAAGTTGAGGGAGGATGGAAGTTTCTTGTTAAAATACAAATCCTGTCCATCCTCTTGTTTAACACCTTTTAACAGCTCTCAGTCACCTGCAGATTAAAATCCCAAATCTCTTTGGCTCAGTTTGCTACCTTTCGGCGGTTTCTACCCCGGCCGCCCCCTTCTAAGCACTTTAAAAGCGGAGCCTAGCTTTTTCTTGCTTTTATGGGCCGGTTTCCGGTGCAAGAACTAGCTACTCCTCCCCACCCTAACTTTTCCTCGTTTTTTTTCTTCCTGGGCCTCCACTTCTCATTTTCTCCTCTGTCTAGTTCATTCCTGCGGAGCGTTTATTTCTGTGATTAGACATTCATTCGCGTGCATTCATATCTAACATCCAAAAGTCGGGTCCTCATCCTTCTAGGTGGTCCGGCGTGATGGGTCTGGCTCCTGTCAGGTTCCAAACTCCTGGAACTGTGCCCGGCACACAGTAGGCACCTACTGGTTACGATGTTTCGGTCAGTAAGTACGTAAGTCAACGCAAGCAGTGACTGAGTATGGAGAAAGCTCCCAACGAAGAGAAAAAGGACCCTAATATCCTTAAGGGTACTGAAGCCCAGGTCCCCCGACCCTACTCCCACTGGAATGCAGCACCACCGCCCAAACCCTAGTCAGCACTAATCCGATCTCTCCCTTAGGCGGCGCTCCAGGCCACAGCCGCGGAGTTCAGCGCACGGCATTACGGGACCTGTAGTTTCCGGGGGGCGTATCCCAGCGCTTGCGCACCGGAGGAACGCGCGCCGCACAACCCCCATCAGGATTTCGGGTCTTTTCAAAGAGCGGTCCAGGAGGCAGTGTTCCAACCAAATACGCCTCTTTAGTCCACCTGGATGAGCCAGGTCAGGCAAAGAATCTGCTCTGCGTGGGCTGTTGCGGTGTCCTAGAAAGCAGCCGGAATGAGCATACCCCCACTCCGGAAGTGAGCGGCCTCTGGCGCGGTGCATTGTGGGGGGCGTAGTCCTCCTTCCCAGGCGGTCCTTCGCGGCGTCCCCGGGGCCGACTCCCGAGCGCAGGCGGGCGGCCTGGCTGGCTGCGCGGCGCGGGCCGGCGGGAAGCTTATTCTGGGCACGGGGCGCCGGGTAGGCGGCCGCGCCGGGCGAAACTAGTGAGAAGCCGCTAAAGCTTCGCGCGGCGCTTTCCGTCGAGGGGCGGGCGGACGGCGGTGGACGACCGGGCCGTCGAAGGGCTCAGGAGGCCGGTGGGCCGGGCCGCGCGGCGCAGCCATGCCTGGCTTTACGTGCTGCGTGCCGGGCTGCTACAACAACTCGCATAGGGACAAGGCGCTGCACTTCTACACGTTTCCCAAGGACGCTGAGTTGCGGCGCCTCTGGCTGAAGAACGTGTCTCGCGCTGGCGTCAGTGGATGCTTCTCCACCTTCCAGCCCACCACGGGTCACCGCCTCTGCAGCGTACACTTCCAGGGCGGCCGCAAGACCTACACGGTGCGCGTCCCTACCATCTTTCCGCTACGCGGCGTCAATGAGCGCAAGGTAGCACGCAGACCCGCTGGGGCCGCAGCCGCCCGCCGCAGGCAGCAGCAGCAGCTGCAGCAGCAGCAACAACAACAGCAGCAGCAGCAGCCGCCGCCTCCGTCGCCGTCAGCCTCCACTGCCCAGACCGCCCAGCTGCAGCCAAACCTGGTGTCTGCCTCTGCGGCTGTGCTCCTCACCCTTCAGGCCGCTGTAGACAGCAGCCAGGCTCCTGGATCCGTGCCGCCGGCTCCCACTACTCCAACCGGAGAAGACGTGAAGCCCATCGATCTGACGGTGCAAGTGGAATTCGCGGCCGCAGAGGGTGCAGCCGCCGCAGCCGCCGCGTCGGAGCTAGAGGCTGCCACCGCAGGGCTGGAGGCCGCTGAGTGCGCTATGGGTCCCCAGTTGATGGTAGTCGGGGAAGAGGGCTTCCCTGATACTGGTTCCGACCACTCGTACTCGTTGTCGTCAGGCACCACGGAGGAGGAGCTCCTGCGCAAGCTGAACGAGCAGCGCGACATCCTGGCCCTGATGGAGGTGAAAATGAAGGAGATGAAGGGTAGCATCCGCCACCTGCGTCTCACCGAGGCCAAGCTGCGGGAAGAGCTCCGCGAGAAGGATCGACTGCTGGCCATGGCTGTCATCCGTAAGAAGCACGGAATGTGAACAGGTTTCCCTTTGGCCTGTGGGACTCCCTGGCCCCTGCCAGCCTAGGGGGCCTGCAGGCCGCTGTTGCATACTACCCTGTTCTCCTGGGACACTGGTTGACTGTACTGAGGCTTAGGGCAGCTGGACTGTTGCTGGTTACCTGGCACCCTCATTTCCTCCTGATGTCTGGAACCTCGGACTCTGCACTGGTGACACCAGCAGTTATGACTTTGTCTACCCCCTCCCCCTCACCTCACCCCCAGTGTATGTTGCAGGTTCTGGTTAAGCAGAGGCTTAGGAACCGCTGAACTTGAGACTTATCCTCTAGGTCTGCAGGAGGGATGCCCAAGGACTATGGGTTTGGGGAGACACCACCTTGAGGTTGGCCAGCAATCAGAGACATTCTTCTGTGTGTAGTGATAAGGGAGCCAAGTGACATCAGTTCTCCTTTTCATGCTTTTCTTCCCCGGGTGCAGCCTGTGATTCTGATGGGGACTGGCAGATCTGTGCCTCTGCCTCCTAGGACCTCCCTCCCCAGGAGGCCACCTACAAGGGGATCTAGGTGACATGCTGATGGAGATCCAGCTTGCCAGGGACTTAGGTTTATCTTGTTATGTTTGCTACTGGTTACAAATTCTATTTTCTGTACAATTAGTTAGACTAAAGTTTTCACTGTGTTTGTTTGGCAAATGAATTAAACAGAAAGTAAGGTTTTTATTTGGGTTTCGCCATTTTATTTTCATAAGGACTCAGCTAAGTGGCCCTGAAACATGGGGAAATAGGCCTCAGGGCCTTAGGTCACAAGGACCAGACTCACCCTGGGAACAGAGATGGTCTCTCCATAAAGGAGTTCTAAGCATGTGGACCTTTTTCTCTTAAGGTCCTCACAGATTTTCTGTTTCAGCTCCTGCCAGCTTGGAAACCAAACTGTCCTAGCCTGTGTCCTTTCAACAGGGAGAAGGAGCAACTGAAAACTAAACTGAACTATGACAGCCTACTTCCTTTGACGGTTTTGAATTCCTCATGAGTTTTCAGCTCACCATTATGCCCTTAGCCTAGTACAGTGCCTGACACACTTGGACATGCAGTTACTCAAATTATTGAGGACCTCAGCTGGAACCAGCCATGGCTCCCGCAGGAGCTGGAACCAGCCATGGCTCCCGCAGGCACAAGGACTCTTGTATAAATACCTTTGGCCTTGGAACTCTCAGTATGAAGGAGCTAGATCCATAGAAGGCTTGTAGGAGTTGGGATTTGTGACCCTTTGACTTATTTTCTAGGCTGCTTCCATCTTTTTTTTCTTTTTTAGATTTTAGAGAGGAAGGGAGGGAGAAAGAGAGGGAAGGAAACATCAGTGTGTGGTTGCCCCTCGTGTGTCCCCCACTGGGGACCTGATGTGGCCTACAACCCACGCACGTGCCCTGACTGGGAATTGAACCGGTGACCCTTTGGTTCGAAGGCCGGCGCTCAGTCCTTTGAGTCGCACCAGCCAGGGCTGCTTCCATCTTTCTTTAGATTGGATACTGTAGGGATGAGATGACATTTTTATCTATAGCTCCAAGTAATTTTGCTCAAATTCAGTGGGAGAAGCAAATGCCTGTAATGCTAGCATTGTTTACTATGGGTGTTGGGCACAAATGGACAATTCTTGGATTCTTGAAAACATCATTCCCTTATCTGTTACTTCAGGAAAAAGCCACTTGCCTGGAGACTTCCCTGTGGCTGCGAACTAAAAGGACTCTTAAAATATTTCCCTGTCTCTGCTTTCTTCCTTGGCACTGACTTGAGAAACAAGTCTTTGTGGGGAAGAGGAGTGGGGCATAGGTTGTGAGGGTGCCTGGTTGGGGAAGAGACTGGATCTCTGCCTTTCTAGGGTTCTCTGCCCTTCCAAGCCAGCGGAGACTGAAGCCCTTTGGCTGCAGCTATTGGGCCAGTGTCTTACATATCCCCACTTTTCTTCACTAGGAGTGAGGGCTTTACCAGACTTGGGCCATAGCTCTTTAATGTATCCTTTAGTTCCAGTTTGTTGAAGGGACCTTAACACTGTTTCTGGTTTGGCTCATGTGAACCTCTCAGCAGCACTCCCAGGAAAAGTGTGAGGGCCGTCTCTGGCCAGGAATTAAGTGTCTGGAGGTTATGTGTACACAGCCTATCCAGTGTTTTTTGTTTCTTGTGGGAACGACAGCTCAGAGCTAGAGAGATCCCAGATGTACCACGAGCAGGGCAATGTCGAGCTCTCACTGGCCGGGTAATAAGAAAACCATGAGGCAAAGCAGTACAGACCTGGGATTTAATAAACTTGGCATGGTCTTACCAGCCATCCCTAGGAGGATGGGGTGGGGTTGGTGAAGGTGCAAAACTCTTGTGGTGGAACAGGAGTACTGAGAGATCTCTGGCCAGGTTGGGAGGCTTGGAACTGCCAGAAGCCTTGTAAAAGCTTCTTACCTTTGTCGTTTCACACACCCGCCGCCCCGCCCCCCCTCGTCGTTTAGCTGTGGGGCATTTCCACCAACTGAGCTGACCTAGAGTCAGGCCTTCAATGTTTGCGTTGTCCAGGAAACAACTAAAATGGGCGTTGAAAGCAAAGGGCAATCTGGTCATTTAAATCACGGCGAAACTTTGGGTGAGTCAGTTACTTCTCTTTCCTTGTCAGTAAAAATGAAAATCTTAGGAGGATGTCTGGGAGACTCAACTGTACAAGTCTAAGAGAAATTTGTCTCCAGCTCTTGAAACCAGCTTTGGGCCAGAATGGCGGTGTGCAGGGCGCAAGAATGTTGGGACAGCAGGGGCCCCGAGGTAGTCTTTAGCACCTCTCGGAGAGAGCCGTAGGGACGGCCCTAGCATCAAAGAGAAGAGGGGGTTCGCGAGCGGAAACACTCCAGAGGCCCAAGGAGGGGCGGCTGGGCCAGCTAGGGGCCAGCCAGGCTGGGATCCCACGGAGGCGGGGCCAACCCCAGAAGGCTGCGCAGGCTGGGTGGGGCCGGACTAGCTGGGACCTGGCGACAACAGAGCCCTGACCCTCGCCTGGCGCCAACCTCGGGTGTTCCAGAGGCTTCCGCTAGACCACAATTCTCAGAGGCTCGCGCCGGCAGCCTCCCTCCCTGGTTTAGCCTCACCTCCCGCCCGGCGGGGCTGTGTCTGGGCCTCGGTGCACAGCATGCCGGGAACTGTAGTTTTCTCCGGGAGGACCTATGCCAAGAAGGAGCGCAGGGGGACTGCGTTTCCCAGAGTGCATTGGGGTGGCGAGGGAAGGCAGGGGGGAAGGGACAGTCGGTCGCAGACCGCGCTGGGTTGCCGCCGCCGCTGCCGCCATCGTGCCAGCCCCTCGGGTGAGTGTCGGGTGTAGAGCGCCGGGGCGGGGGCTGGGACGCAGGAGCCGCTCTCCCGGCCTCCTGGAGCCTCCGCTGCGAGTCCCTGGGCGGCCCCTCCCCCCTCCCCCCCGCCGGCGGCCCTAAGCCGCGCGGGGCCAGGGCCATGTGTCGCGCGCGGCTCCGCCTCCCGCCGGTCCACTTGAGGCGGCGGCTGGGGGAAACAGAGAGACAGCCAGGCGTCTGTCCAGGCCGTATCGTGCACATGTTGGGTGCATCGGACTGCGCTAGGATCGGCCTTTTTCTCTTGTCCAGACCATTCGGATGGGGCTCTCCGGTCCCCGCCCCGTCTGGCCTAACCCGGCCTGCCCGAGTCCCGCAAGCTGTGCAGGCAGGTCAGTGGGGTTGACCCCAGCCTTACGTCCTGCTACGTGCCTGCGAAGGATCCGGGGGGCCCCCGGCTCACTCCGAAGTCAGCCCGCGCTTAGGACTCTTACCCGGTTCCCGACCATAGCCTGGCTAGGATGTAGGTGAACGTTCCTGTGGTTGTCTGCCCGCTGGGAGTGAACGAAGCCTATACCTTTCTCTCCCAACTCTGTGGAACTCATGTGTAAGTTCTCCTGCATGGAAGGGAGGGGGTTCCGCATGGGACTCTACCCGCGACCAGCCTTGGAGGATCTGGCCTGATGTGATGAGGCAGCTCCAGGCTGGATGGCTCAGTCCCCGCCCTTCTGCCTCTCAGTGACGAGCCGGGCCCCAGCTGTGTTGGGTTGGCCCGCCCTGTTAGTGGCGGAAGGAAGCCATGGAGGTGAGGTTGGATGTCTGAGCTTGCAACACATTGGGAGACCACCCCAGCCCAGCCTAATTCTCATATTTGCCCCTCCCAGAATCATCTGTCTTCCTCCTACAGAAAATGGTGATTCCACAAGAATGGTGACGATAAGGTTTGATTCAGTGGAGAGGGAAGTAGCATCCAGTCCTGAGATCCATGAATCCAGTGCCAAACAAGAGGCCGGACTGGAAACAACATTTGGGGTCAAGCACATTTGGGCTACGGGACTGCAATTCAGACTCTCTGGGGCCCTCTAAAGCCCAGCTATTAGAATTAGAACCGAAAGCTGCAGAAAGTCAGGCTTCCCTCACTTGCTTGTTCATTTCCCTACAGTTGAAGTAGTCTATGAACAGGTAGTATGTTGATCGGGCCTTGGGAAATTGCCTTTAATAATGACACCAGCGACCCCATTGAAATTTGGGAGAAATGGCGTATCTGGCCATAGAGTAGTCATCTGACAGGTTTTCTAAAGGCACATTTGATTGAGTGATGATATAAGGGAACAGGCCAGAGAATACCATGGAACTTTTGGAAGAGACAGCTTGTCAAGCCTTAATTCCTTTGACCCAGTATGGCTTCTGTGCCACAGCTCTTGCAGGGAATATAAAAGCAGCCAAGTCTCTGCAGTCCTGGCCTCAGTAGCAATCAAGTCTCTTAAAAGAGTTGAGTTAGGCCAACGGTGCAGAAAGCTTTCACCTCTGGATTACTACCCCTTTCCCCCTGCTTCTGTATCTCCCCAGGTAATGTTTACTGATCATTGGGGTTTTCTTTTTCAATACATAATCTTCATTATATGTGTTCCCGTTACCATTTGGTCTCCTTATACCCCCTCCCCACAGCGATCCCCACCCTGATTATTGGGTTTTAGCCTTGGAAGTTTTCCTGCAGTTGAATTGCTCTGCCTGGTCATTCTCCTTGGTTAGGGAGGGCAGGTAAGGGTTAGTGTTCTCTGTGAACTCAGCCCCCCTAGTCCACATCCCAGCACAGGAGCACATGGAAGTCAAATTTATTCAGCAGGCTCAGTAGAGGCCTGATTAGCCAGTGGAGGTAGGCAGCAAGGAGGGACTCCTCGCAGGACACATAGAGCATCATGACCCTCTCTGGATCATCTGGATTCGTTCTTTCTAGGACCCAGATTTCAGGTGAGCTAGGCTTAAGGCTGTGGATTAGTTTTGTACATTCCAAGGCCCTGGGTGGCTTGATCACAAGGGTTTTCAGCAAGGTCAAAAAGATACTGTTCCTTCTCCAAGGTTACACAGGAGTAGGAGAAATTCCATTCCTTCCCTCTTCATTCCAGTCCTGTAACTTCTGTGTCTGGAGTCAGCAAGGCATAGCTAGGCATTTGGATCCCCCCAGAAGTCCTTGATCTTTATGGAACTTGGCAAGCCATATGGGTTTTCAGAGATACGAGAAGAACCATGAGGTTCTCCAGAATCATTCTGCACCTTCTATTGTCAGGCTGACTTGGAAAGTGGAGCCTGGCACAGAGAGCAGGGGGATGTGGCTACATAAGCGTAGGGGCAGGGTATGGGGACGACTGGGTTCTCAACCAGCTCAAAACCAGGTTGCTTAGTGACATAGGGCCCGCCTCTCCACTCTGAGCCACGGCTCACTTTATTCTGTTGTCTTTATAGTTGGTAGGTTGGGATGGGATGAATGATTTAAGAGATGGAGAATTCTCAAATCTTCGAACCAGAAGGCACCTTATATCGAAAAATTCTAGGATTCCCTACTGAGGTATTAGTGTATTCCTCGAAATGGTTTTTTTCTTCTTTCTCACCAATGATCAGTTCTATTCAGCACCATTCTTTGGGCCCTTTCTGTGTGTCAGCCTCTGGGCTAAGCGGGAAGGTAGAAAAATTAATCCTATCCAGTCCTAGTGCTGGGGAAAGAAGGTCATAGTAGTAGGGGAGACAGGTAAAGTTGCTGTTATGTGCTGATCACTAAGTTGAAAGGACCTGCAGCGGTTCTTGGCTCTGCACAGAAGAGGGGATTTCTGAATGATTAGAGCAGCAAAGAGGAAAAGCTGTGGGGTGAGCCTACTCTCCTTTTCTGTACACAGAGCAAGGTGTACCTCCAGGTGGTGGGCCCAGGAAAGTCTGGGGTCCCTTGAGCGAGGCTGTCATTGCCTTAAATTGCTATGGCTGTCGAATCTAGCTGCTGTCTTCTATAGCTTGCTCTTTCTCCATCCCTCAGAGGTCTCTGCTGGGTATTCTCCCAGTGCCTGGGAATCTCACCAGCATTTTGTGGTCTGTTTGTGGCTGAGTTTGTGGCTACTGCCCCTTTAACTGAGACCTTCTCAGGTCACCTTTTTTTAAAAAAAATCCAGATTCCCTCTGTCTTTTGGTAATTAGACACTTTGGTGTCTAGTTGTCAGTCTCTTTGATTTTATCCTATTGGAGTTCTTTGAGCTTTTCTGATGTATAGATCAAAAAATTTGAGGAGGTTTTGGCTATTCCCTTAATCTTTCTATCTCATTCTCTCAAACCTCTCCATCTGGGACTCCCTACGTGTATATGCTGGTATTCTGATGGTATTCTAGAGGTCTCTAGGACTGTTCATTTTTCTTTTTTTTAATTATATTTTACTGATTATGCTATTACTAAAGAGCCTCTTGCACACCCCCAACTGGGGACCTGGCCTGCAACCCAGATGTGTGCCCTGACCGGGAATCGAATCGGTGACCTTTCAGTTCGCAGGCCAACACTCAGTCCACTGAGCCACACCAGTCAGGGCCCTCTCAGGTCACTTTTATTCAAGTTCCCAGTGCTCCTGGAGTGGTACCTATCAGGATATTGCCCCAGAGTGAAACACAGAGCCACCCTCCCCAGGAAAGAGAATAGTCCTTTTGGAGCGCGAGGGGTGCATCTGAAAAGTTTCCCACAGGACGGACGCTGAAGTGAAAGGTGGGCAGAATTCTTGTGGGCCGGGTCTTAGCTGAATCTCCTCATGGGATTTTTTTTTTCTTGTTAATTTTTTTCTGGTGGGCCATTGAGGACGTTTGTGTGTTTCAAATTGTTTTTGCATGGGCCATGCCTTCCCCAGCATTGAGATTCTGTGGTTCTCTTGCTTTGACCGTTGTGGCAGGAACTCTTGACTCCCTCCCTGAGCGAAGTGGGCAGCATGTCCAGGCCTGTGTGATACTCTGGTCAGCACCCTGACGCCTTCCCTTTTCTCACCCTATCAGCTGGAATGTGTCTTGCTGGAAAGAGCCCTTCGTGCAGGTCTGGCTGTGACTAGGGAAGTGTCTTAGTGGCCAGGGAAGAGGGCCACAAGAGGCCTAGGGGTGACCCTGCCTGCTGGCCCCAGGGCTCCCATCACTGGCTGTTAGAGAACTTGCTGTGACTGCCCTGGGCCTTACTCCTTATTTGTTGCTGGTACCTGCTGTGTGCCAGCTCCCTAACCTCAGGCAGGAGAGGGGGCTGCCTGGAGAGAAAGCCCCTGAGGAGAGGGATGTTTCTAAGGTGCTTGGGAATTGAGGGCTGCTTTGCCTTGGGAAATGGGGAATTCTGGGGTGTTTCTTCCTCGAAGCCTCAGATAGGCCATCAGAGCCTCTGGGCAGAAACTGCTTCCCCCAGAAGTTGTGTAGAGACATCAGTTCCACTTGCGGAGGCAGATTCAGGCGCAGGAGAATGCAAGTTCTGTTTTCCCTATGGTATAAAACTGCTTTGGCCAGCTAAGCATGTGCTCAGGGGCTTTGTGTCCTGAGGGTCGTGGAGCTTGCTTATTTCAGAGAAGAAAAGGTCTGGGCTCCGTCCTTTACCAGTTCGTTTTGCCACCTATATGCTTCTTGCTATTTGACGTTGGTTCTCAGCTGTTCCGGCTCAAGCCTATTTTGTGGACATTTTAATGCTGGCTATGCCCGTGGCCTTGTGTAGCCTTGAATTTCTTCTTAACCTCTTGGTTTCCTCATCCACAAAGCGATAATAATCATACCTGCTCTGCAGGGTTGTGGGACTCAGACAGCGAAACACACACAACTGGCCCTGGCTGGTGTGGCTCAGGGGAGCGAGCGCCGGCCTGCACGCTGAAAGGTCGTCGGTTCTGTTCCCAGTCAGGGCACATGCGTGGGTTGTGGCCCAGATCCCTGGTAGGGAGCGTGCGAGAGGCAGCCAATGGTTGTTTCTCTCCCTCTCTTTCTTCCTCCCTCCCCCTCTCTCTAAAAAATAAATAAAATCTTTAAGAAAAAGGAAAGAGAGGAACATAACTGTTTGGCGAACAGGAGGCATTCCCACCACCACTCCGGGAACTCCACGTCCGTCCCTTTATTACCCTGCTCGTCTCAGTCATAGTGTCACAGTGGTATTGGCCAGGCATGGTGGTAGCAGCAGGGGTTGGGAGTGGCACATAAGGGCTTCAGACCACATTGGGGGAGTCAGGTCTGTGTGTAACTAACCAGCAAGTTCATACATGGGAGCTGGCTGGGCCCCTGAGATCTCTGAGCCACCTGGGAAAGGGACGCTACTCAGGGACTGGGTACAGAGCAGAGACCAGAAATTAGGTTTCAGAATTTAGCTTCTGGGCTAGCCAGGGCAGCCCCAAGGAGCCTTCTCCCTAGGCAGGAGTGGGAAGGGCCATCAAGGTGCTGGAGGTACCTCAGCCTCGGGGGTCTGCCCCAAAGGTTCTGTCCTGGCCAGCCATTCAGGCATCAGACCTTGGCTGATTTCTCTCTAGATTTCAGGCAGAGGGGTGGCGACAAGGCAGTTCCTCCTAGGTCGAGGTTTCTTCCTACCTCTCTATCTGGTGTTCACCTAGGACCCGACAGTGACTCCTTACAGCTGAGCCCTGCTTTATACGCTCAGTTCATTACCCCTAACATCCCCACAATTACTGATGAGATAACCACAAAGGAGAAGGGGAGGAGCAGGGTAGAGACCAGGCCTTTGAGTGTGGAGTTGTATGCCTGCTGCTCAGCCACAGCTGTCCCTCAGGTGACTGACCAGGACCTTGGGAGGGAGAAGAGGGGGGTTGGTGCCAAGCCCCACTTGCTACATGCCTCAGACAGACAGAGGGCTGGGTGGACGACAGAGGGTTGTTTCCTGACAACTTGGACAGAAGACGTAGGTGAAAAGAAAGTGGGTCACTTGGCCACTTAAATTCAGCAGGGTTCGCCCAGCACTACTAGCCCTCCAGAGAAGGTCAGGCCTCGACCCTGCGCATTTGTGAACTTACTCAAACAGTTATTGAGAGCCGAGCCAGGCACCACGGGAGCCGGGACGCCCTGGTCAGAGACGCAGGCCATAAACAGGGTCGGGCAAAAGTAGGCTTACAGTTGTGAGTGTGTGAAACAGTTTATTTTTGTATTATTTTCTGTACAAACAAACTGTCATTCTGCTTTTCCCCCACCCCGTATGTAAGTGTGAAAATCTCATGCAGTGACAAATTCTAAGAAAATACATCATGCCCTGGCCACATGTTGCGGTTGGAGTGTCGTCACGTACACCAAAAGGTTGCAAGTTTGACCCTGGGTCAGGGCAGGGTGCGTACCTAGGCTGCAGGTTTGATCCCAGTCGGAGTGTACAGGAGGCAACTGACTGATGTTTCTCTCTCCTCCCCTCGTCTTCCCTTCCTCCCTCTCCAATTAATAAGTATATCCTTGGGTGAAGATTTTAAAGAAAGAGAAAATAATACATGATGGTGAAGTGAGCACTTGGGCAGCTACTTTAGACTGGGTGGTCAGGGAAGGTGTCTATGAAGAGGTGACGTGCGAGCTGACACGGAGGGTGCAGGGAGCCAGGCACATGAAGATTTAGGGAGAAGAAGAGTGGGCAGGGAGAAGGAGGACAGTTGCAAAGCCCTAGGGTGAGAACAGGCTTAGCATGTTCCGGAAACAAGAAAAGGCAGGGGAGGTCGGCGGCAGGGGACAAGGCTGGACAGCCCGGAGGGCAGGTCCCTCAAGGCCTCGAAGTCAGGGTAAGTGGTTCAGCCTTCGTCGGTGGGGGATGGGAAGGAAAGTCACTGGGGGGTCACCGGACAGGATACGCAGCACCCTCACCAGGAAGTCAGGGGCAGCGTGTTCCTGCTGTTCTTCTGTCTAGAGGCAGTACACTGCGTTTCCCTTCTTTCCCTGTGATACATGCCTGTGCCCTGGGCCCTGCAGGTTCAAGCCAGGGCTGGCTGTCAGTCCCACCTGCTGGAGGAATTCTTCCCAGTCTGTATGCTTCCAGACTGTTCGGGGCATGGCAGAACATAGATGTGAGGCTAATGGCCACCATTGGTCTCAATTTCAAGGACCCCCGTGTGAGCTCGGCACATCAGCTGACAACCCGGTGGCCTCAGTAATGGGTCCCTAAACACGTGAGCATCTTTCTGTGTACCAGGCTGGAGTTGGTGACGTCCTCTTCCCTCTTGCAATCCTGGTGCTTGAGGTCCCTGCCCAGGTTCAGCTAGGCCAAGATCTCTTTGCTTTGCTGAGATAGTAGGACAGAGTTGTGACTTTGAAGGTTTGGGGGGAAGATGAGATCATCTCCCATGAAAACACCTATTGTTGAGTGTGGAAATCTGCCTGGTGTCTTTCTTTGGAGGCAGAAGTCTTGGTTCAGGCCTGCCTGCCCTGTCTGAGAAAGCCAAGGAGCCGAGGGAACAGGGCCCCCACTGTTCGTGCTGTTCTGTGTGCTTTTCTGCCTCTCTTTTTTGTTTCTCTTCATTTTTATCTTCAGACCAGTTGTTGCTGAGAGTCTTGGCTGTGGAGTCCACTGGTTCCATCCAGTTCCACCATCTATTAGGTTAGCGGCCTTCGGTAGGTTAAAGTTAGCTGGTGTCGCTGAGCCTCATTTTGCAGGGTGTCAGGGCAAATACATGTAAAGCCCTTAGCACATTTTTATACCTAATATGCACTAGTGAAAATGAGATGTTATCAGCTGGACACTGCTATTTCAAGCTTTGTCACTGGAAACACCCTGAATTTCAGGATGAAAATGAAGTTTTTCTGTTGCCAAAAGGCATCTCCTGGGCCAGCGCTTTTAACTTGGGTTCTATGACTGAACCTCAGGGCGTGTAAACAACCTGAAGTTATTCATAAGGCTGGAAAATCCTGCCACTGTGCAAATTTATTGGGAGAGGGCCACTGTTTTTGAGACATTCTTAGAGGGTCTTTGAACCCACAGAAACCTAAGGGTCAGTGGAGGCTGATGCTCAGTGGCTGAGAAGCCATCGAGGTCATTTCGGCTCCTCGGGGAGCCTGACTTCAGTCAGCCTGCAGGCTGCTGGGGTGAGGCAGGAAAAGACGTGGCCAGTGGCCCTCTTGGAAGAGCTCTAGGAGAGGCCATCGTGAAGGTCAGTCCCCAATCTGCTGGGAGGCTGCCTCTGCGCTTTGGCGTTGCGTTTCTTTCCAGGCGTGCAAGCTCTCGGTTAGTTCTGGTGTGGAGCTGGATTGAGGTAGGAGAGAGTGGCTGGAGAGGCAGGGACAGGTGTGGTTGGCCGCCTGTGGGGTTTGGCCTGTAACCCAAAGGCAAAGGTGGTGCTGTAGGGGAGGGACATGGCCAGCTTTGTAGTTTAGAGCTCAGGGATGCAAAGGTAGCGGAAAGAAAACACAGGCCTCGACCAGAGGACTCAGTGGCCGCACTGATCTACTGGATGAACTTGGAACAAGACAGCCCACATTGCTGAACCTGTTAAGCGGGATGACAGTGGAATCTGACCATATGGCTGTTATGATCATTACATGGAAATAAATCAAGGTCAAGCAGACTTCAAATGACATTGATATTGGCTTCAGGATCCCTGCTTGGCATTTTTAAAGCAAAGGTCTCAATCCACATAGTTTTTTTTTTAAGATTTTATTTATTTATTTTTGGAGAGGAAGACGGGAGGGAGAAAAAGAGGGAAAGAAAAATTGACTGGTTGCCTTCTGCACACCCCCAACTGGGGGCCTGGCCCACAACCTGGGCATGTGTCCTGACTGGAAACCAAATCAGCGACCTTTTGGTTTGCACGGTGACGCTCAGTCCACTGAGCCACACCAGCCAAAGCAATCCACATAGTTTTCAGGGTTCCTTCTCACACTTTCTGGGAGACCCTGAGCTATCCAGTTCCTCTGGAAAGTTCACCCTGTCCTGCCGCGCCCCACCAGACCACAGGGTTCTTCTGTCCCTTTGTTCCTCCA